>CAUYQV010100161.1:0-24643 GCA_963574575.1 Galagoides demidoff | reverse complement strand
ATATGCGGTAAATAGAGAGCTGACATGTTTCATCAAAATTGTCTTCATTTATATCGAATAAAATAATTATTTTTAGTTCCATTATATATTATTTCTTTTTTAAAGAATGAAATAAATGCTGTTATTTAAAATAGGAGTTAGCAAACTGTCTGCAAAAGGTGAAGTAGTAAATATTTTAGGCTTTGTGGAGACATGGGGCCTCTCCAGCACAGCCCTTCTTTGTTTGTTTTTATTTTTTAATTTTATGTAAATAAACCTCTTAAAACATAACAATCTCTTTTTGCTCTAAGCTTTGTACAAAAACCATGCCCTACTCCATATTTGGCTTCCTGGCATTAATTTTCTGTTCGCTAGTTTAAATAAATAGCCTCCAACCACTATACTTACCATTTCCCATTTATGAGATCTTCATGGTTTTCATTGTAAAAATAAAATGAAACAGTGACTATCATTTTTTAAAAGCCTTTATAAGCAATGAGTTTTCTTTTTATACTAGCAAAACAGAACTTAGAGAGAGATGATGCAAACAAAATATTCCATTCATTGCTTTGAACGTGGAAACAAGATGTTTCGAGTGACCTTTGGCTGGATCTCATAACTGCAAAAAACTAGATTCAGCCAACAACAATGAACCTGTGAACCATTTTTCTTCCGGGCCTCCAAATAAGAACCCAGATAAGCTCATATGTCCATTTTATGAGGAACCAGCCAACTGAGTTATATTCAATAGTTTTCCAAAGAGTAAACCAAAGTTCACATACACAGTCACCAAGTTTCTTATTTCCCCCAAGTGGTCTGTACTAATATAAGTGAATAGTTAAATGATGTTTACTAGACAAATATTCCATGAAGAAGGATTCCAGATAATTTATGTAGATACCCTCAGTGACACGGAGCATAACGTGGCTCCTGAGGTGTGGACTAGACATCCCAGTATTGTTACAGAGTGGACTGGACAGTGTGTACCTGTGGATGGGTCGTGGAAAAAGTGACACACACTTCTTCACTTCAGCCAGGTGATGAAACTCAGTTTCACCAGTGATATGTTATGTTGATGGTATCCACCGCTGATGTGCAAAGATGTGGAATTACTTTACCTGTGTGGACTGTCTTCCTAAAGCCTATAACCTTAGTCTAATAATAGTTATTGGAAATCATAATTATCTCATTTGAGGGACTCTATAGTGTTTTACAGAATTGTAAAAGCAGTTAAAAACAAGGTACATCTGAGAAACTACTGCACCAAAGAGGAACCACAGGAAAGATGATTACTAAGTGTAAAGTGGGTGGTTTCCTAAAGAAGATGCTAAAGCTGGAACAGCGTTAGGTACCATGGAAGGAAATTGGAATCTAGTGTGGAATGCATACATTAATAATATGTATTAATATTAGTTGGTTGATTATGAAAAGTGCAACTATTACGTAAGCTGTTAATAGCAGGAGAAACTGGATGTGAGATATCTGGAAATCTCTGTGCTAGCTCTCAACTCTTCTGTAAATAAAAACTTTTCTAAGTTGCAAGTTTTATTTTAAAATTACAGTAAGATTTCCAGTGTAGTAACAGCATTGTGATACTAGCTTTCAACCCCCCACTGTTTCATTTCTGTAACCCTGAGGACACAGCTTCAGCACTTCTGTTCAGAATTCTTCCATCCTCGGTTTTATAATTCTTCCAATTTCCAGCTATTAAGATAACTGATTGCAACCTTAATAGGAACCAAGTTTTGAATTGCCTCATCTGTATTAACTTTATCATAAAATATTTTGATTAAAAAGATGCATTAACCACATGTTTTGGTGATGGCTATGATCTGTTCAGCCAAAAGAATCGAAGAAAAAGTACAAATAGAAAAATAACCATCTATTTTTTTCTAGAGGGAGTGAATAAAGTCTTAAAATATAACCATTGAGTAGCACGTTCTGTGGTGCCTGGTCCTAATCTCTGGATGCTTAGAGTCTGAAAAGGTAATGGGAAAGTGCTATTTAAATAAAATTGCAAGCAAGAAGCTGAATGAAAATAAATAGTGCATTACCTTTAAAAAGGTGTTATAGACCGACTAAAGGTTTCATTCATTTTTTTCTACTTTCTTTTTCAGTAGAAAGTATTTAAGCTCAAAATGGTGATGCTAGTTATTTTTTCATTAATAACTCTAATGATCAGCTTTGCATGCATTTGATTAAAGACAAATTAAATTGTACATACAATGTAGTTTAACTGAAATACCAGATTCATCAGGAAAGATAACTGTGATTCTATATTTTGGTAGGATGGTTTATACTAGAAGTTAATACTGACTGAAATATGAAGACTGCAACAATCTGTTAAACTAGTGTTGGCTGTTTTAAAAATATTTTAGCTACAATTTTTATGAATGTATTAAGTACTTATGAGCATGTGAGGCTTCATCAGGAATAAAAATCAGCAATGTAAAATCTCTCTGCCTTCAAATACTTGTTAGTTTAACAGTGAAGACGGGAGGTTGTGAGAGATGAAAGGCAAACAAAACCGTGACTATGAACTAGTGTCATCATGACAAGTAACATACAACAGGCGTCGAGAGGATGAAAGCAAAGAAATCTCCACAGATCAAGCAGCATCATTGACACAGCTCATGTAAAGGCAGACATGGAAAAAGAGGAAATAATGCAAAGAATGAATCAGTGAGCAAAATTCCTGAAGTTAAAGAATTAAAGTTCTCATTGTCCATAAAGGATGTGAGAGGCTTGGTGCCTGTAGCGCAGTGGTTACGGCACCGGCCACATATACTGAGGGTGATGGGTTTGAACCTGGCTTGGACAACTAAATAACTGCAACAGAAAAAAATAGCCAGACATTATGATGGGTGCCTATAGTCCCAGCTACTTGGAAGACTCTAGCAAGAGAATAGACCAAGCCCAAGAGTTGGAGGTTGCTGTGAGCTGTGATGGCATAGCACTCTACCAAGGGTGACATAATGAGACTCTGTCTCAAACTAATATTAAAAAAACAAACAACAATAACAACAACAAAAAACATAAAGGATATGAGAAAGAGAGCAGGTCCATTGCAATAAAGAATGAGAAAGGATAAGAAACGTGGCAGAGTGTATGTAGATTAACAGACTGGTTGGGGAAGTTGGGAAGCAGATTTGATGGAGATGACAACATGCTGGGGGCAGGTTTTAAGGTTTGAACTAGAATTTGCCACTATGCAATTGAATAGCATGAACAGAGAAACAAGAAGTTTCTACAGTGTCTTAGCAATGCAGAAAATTTTGCATTGGGTATATTAGTGACATGATGGAGATAGCAATGAAATGTTAGTAGAAGAAAGGTTTTGGAAATCTGTGAGAAAGTGCACAAGAATGCTGGCTCAGTTTCAAATACAGACGAGAAGAGAGAAAAACAACTCAGGGTGTACTTACATTTTTTGTTTTTTTAAATAACACACTCAAAAACAAGCTATACAAGGTATACTGACAAGGTCAAGACTGTAAATGAGTCTATTAGGCACTTATTATTGTCTCCTTTGTTTCATGAGACGACTACCAATGCAAATTACTAATGAAACGTTTATAGAGTGGGGAATGTGTCAAAGCCAAGGAAACTGGAATCCATTAGACTAAAGGGTTGGCCTCCTCAGAAACAAGGGTTTATCTAATTACCATGTGGCATTTTGCTCATTGGGCTGCTGTTAAATTTATTTTAGTTCTATTTTTTAGTACACTGTTGGGACTCATACAGTAGGCTGCTATATCCCCCCAGAGGACATGAGGCCAATTTAAGACATACAAATATTATTTGAAATCTATCATCAGAACAATATAATACAATTTAATCAGGTAGAGATACAGTTGCATGGCCAATTTTACCTTCTGGTAAGACCATGCAGTCAGTGTGATCTACTAATTAGAAATGGAACAGGGGACTAGAACAATGGTAGTAAAGAGATGCTGTAATCAGCAAACTAATTAATGGAAAGATACAAATTAAGACAGTGGAAATGGGGATGAAGAAGTTGGATGTGAATGTCATATGTGCATAAATCAGACTTTAATGATCATGTGGATAAAAAGGAAGAGAAAAATATTTCTACTTTGAGAAAAGTTGGCAAAAATCAACTAGACATTGGCCTTAGCAAATAATTTTGAAACTAATAACTCAAAGGCTATAGCTACAAAAAAAAAAAAACTAAATAAATTAGGTGTAATTAAAATAAAGATTCTGCACATCAAAGGAAATAATCACCAGAGTTAAAAAGGCAATCTACAGAATGGAAGAAAATATTCACAAATTATTCCTTCAACAATCAGCTAATATCCAGAATCTACAAAAAACCTCAAATCACCAAGAAATATTTTAAAAAATAAAAAGTGTGTAAAACACATGAAAAGTATGTCAAAAGAAGATAGATGAACAGCAAAGGAAAAATATGAAAAATGCTTAAAATCACTAATCATCACAGAAATGAGCATTAAAATCACAAAAGGTACCTATTACCTACGTCTGTCAACATAGCAAAATAGCAGACGTTATTAAAAAGTCATCAACAAACAGATGTCGGTGGGAATGCTGAGAGAAAAGAACATCTATACACTGCAAATTAGTACAACCTCTTTGAAAAACTGTCTGTAGGTTCCTCAAAGAAATAAATGTTGACTTAGCATGTGACCCAGCAATGCCATGAATATATATGTGACCAAAGAAAGTTATTTTATCAGAAATACACCTGCACAAGATGTTTATCACAGCATAACTGACAATTGCAAAGATGTGAAATCAACCTAAGTGCCCTTCAATTCACGAGTGGATAAAGGAAATATGATATAGAGTAATATGTGCCCTGGAGTATTACTCAGATGTAAGGAGGAATGACATTAGGTCTTTTGTAGCAACCTGGATGAAACTGGAGAAGTTAAGCATCTCAGGAATGGAAAAAGCAAATACCACCTGTACTCTGTAGGAATTTGAAGGTAAATGGCGCTAACACACGGGCAAAAAGAGATGTAAAGGACCTCGGAAATTATGAAAGGAGGAGGGTGTGAAGGGATAAGGGGTAAAAACTTACCTATCTGATAAAATGAAGACTATTCTGATGACGGACACAGTAAATGTCTCCATGTAAGAAATATACACGGTATCTATGTAACAATAATTTTCATAACATATCCATGTTTTGGAATATAATAATGATAAATAAAGAGGTAAAGAAAATACTGTAGCTTTTGTTTCATAGGTGAGAAAAAATACCCATAAGATTTAAATAAATTATACAAGGAAAAGTCATAATCAACAAGAAATACAGGATCCGGGAGAGATTGTTGGAAAACACTTTGGTCGGCATTCTGAATATTTATTTGAACATCACACTGAACAAGTTATATCCGAAAATTTGGATCAATGACTTAAAACACATGCATTGATATGGATAGATTTTGCTTATATAATGCAACTCATATTACACAGCATAATCATAATAAATACTAAATGCTTTCCACATCTAAAAATAAGTAAAAGTTAATATTTGGTCCTTTGAATAGTCTTAATTAACAATGTCTAATTCTTGTCTTTCATTTTTTTCGAGTCTTAAAATAAACAACCCTGTTAAAATCATCGCACTGAAAATCTTTAAAAAAATAATCACTTCATTAGGAATATTCAGCCGTTCATGAAGTATTGAAATATGGATAATGACTGGAAGATGTCACTGAAATGATCATGTCTCCAATTAATACTGATATATTACAGTGGGGAGGTCTTTTAATGATCGCATTACTGGGAAATTATTGCTCCTCATATAATTTGTCCTTATAATCATGTATTTATCAAAGAAACAAAAGATAAGCGTCCCAGGAGGCTTATTATGATCCTTAGTCTCTTGATTTTTAATTGGTAAAGCAGATAGTTTTTCAATTTTTTTTTTCTGAAAAACCTACTGGGGTGTCATCAACGGAAGTATCATTTAAAATTATGTGAGTTTCATAGACATCAATCTCCATTTTTACAGAGAAAAAATCATACACCAAAATGAAGAACCACTTATCAGCACTATTTCTGCTCTGTGAAGTCATAATCAGATCAAATACAAATTATTTATTAAACGTCAATAGATGTAAGGGGATGGATGTTTGGTGCTATTTACCACTACATTTAAATAGCCTTAAAATAATAAAATTAAGGCCTGTAATACTAGGAAACAAGTTATATGTGTTCCTTTTATTTTCTTTAGAAGTTTTTGTATGAACTTGTATAAACTGAAGTCACTCTAAATTATAACTTTTAGATAATGTATTTTTAATTCCATAGTTATTTTATTACTTTATCCTCCCCCAAATGACAAAACCTTTAGCAAGACATAACCTTAAAATACAACATTTTACAACTTATTCCAGGCGCCCAGTCTCCATTCTAATAACCATCTTGACCTTGTGACGAGGCCATGCCCACAAACTTAACACCTTGCTCACAGTAACTTTCAGACACTGTTCCAGGTTGGGGGAGTAAAGTCACTCCCTCTTCTCTCAACTGACTTCTCACCTTTCACTCCCTACACTTTGAAAGTCACTATATGCAGCCCCTAAGGAAGCAGTGAACAGATTTATACTTCCCCAACTTGAGGATGGAGTATCTGTATATATTATTTGGAATATATTTGCATGGAAAATGTGTCTTTTACTTTCAACTTATTAATTGACTCCCTGGATCATTAACCTTCACATGGGCTCATGGATATTTATTCTACACTTTTTTGTCATAATACTGTTTTAAAATTGCTCTGTTGTTCAGCAGTGGCTGGATATTGGGGGCTCACTCAGTTGACTCCTTCACAGATGCTTATTTCACACCTGTCAGTGTGTGTGGTTACGTGTGTACATTTGAGCATCTTATTACTTTCTAGCACTACTAGATTCTCATCCTGTATATTGTCGGCCCTCACAGACTCAGCAGTTTCTGCAGGAAGTGTCCTACTTCCTTGTATTGGAGAATGGTGTGAGAAAATAAAAATGGAACGTGAGAAGTGTTCATTGCTACTGGGATGTTATTAGAGCTGTGGTTTTGCTGGCCTTGTTTTGGCCTTCTCAGCTAACAGAACCAACTTTATGTAAGGAAAGGATTTCAAGACTCCTGATTGGCGGTATCTAACACTTGCCTCCTTCATAAAGTAGAACCAGAATTGGCTCGGTGCCTGTGGCTCAATCGGCTAAGGCACCAACCACGTACACCTAAGGTGGTGGGTTCGAATCCCCAGCCCGGCCCGCCAAACAACAATGATGGCTGCAACCAAAAAATGGCTGGACGTTGTGGAGGGCGCCTGTGGTTCCAGCTACTTGGGAGGCAGAGGCAGGAGGCTCACTTGAGCCCAGGAGTTGGAGGTTGCTATGAGCTGTGATGCCATGGCACTCTACCCAGGGGGATAGCTTCAGGCTCCGTCTCAAAAAAAAAGAAGACTCAGAATTGCTATTCTAATATAGAATGCTGGAATTATGGGAAGAAGTGACAAGAAGCCCCCAAGGCACAGAGGGCAAACGAAGGTGTGCAGCCGGCTCAGGCTGGACCTTCTGAGAGCCCAGAGAGGTTCCAGGGGTAAGAAAAGAGTGACCACATTCCACTGCAGACTCCCGTAACACTAGCTATAGCAAAGCCCCTTGACACTCATGGGTCTGAGACTACGCTACAAAGTGGCCTTGAGACCATGTGGTGACATTGCTCCAGAAACTGAGCTTAATCTGGGTCCCAGCCCTCCCCAAGTGCTAAGGAGGGACAACATGGTGCCATTTTGAAAGCTCAGCCCCAACCCAACAGCATCTGTCCTGGGGTTCAACAGCCTTTGCATCTTCACAGCCCCTGGGCCCCAGTAACACCCTCCTATGTCCACCCAAAGTGCTTCATCAGAACATTGTTAATGAAATCTAGCTGGGCCACAGGGTTTCCAGCACTCTCCCACTCCAGGGCCTTCACTTGGGAAATGGCCTGGACAGAGCGCCCAGCAGGTAGCACCTGGGCAAAGGGAGCCACTGTGCATGCTCCCCAGACCCAGAACCCGGCTGCCGGCAACACTGCTGTCCCTAAACACAGCCACAGCACGCGCTCAGGTGTCCTGAGACCCAGCTCCTTTCACCTGAAGCCACTGCTGCTGCTGTGGCCAGGAGCTCACATGTGGATTACGGACAGTGGCCCCGCACCCCAGCATGGAGGAGACATACCCTGTCATGTATTCTGAGACCTGGCTCTTGCTGCAGCCCGTGCTGCCACTGTCATAGCGGCTACCTCTGAGACCAAAGACACGCTCCTCAACCTGAGAGCTGCTGCAGCTAACTGCAAGCTTGCCATCAATAGCAACAGGGCACAGTGACTGTACACAACCTGAGGACAGGCCAGTACTGCTCACCACTGGCACTACCACCAGCACTGCAATACTCCCACAGGAAACCTGGGAACCACTCAACCCTTCCCAGCCCAGCCTGGACTTCCTGTCTGATCACCACGAGGCCTAAGAACGGGCCCACTGAGCTTGGTGTCACTTTCCTCAGAGCCCCAGCATAGCACTTGGGACCCTGACGATGCTCTGTCCTATCTGCCACCACTGGACCTTCCAGGGGCCTGGCCATGGGCACAGCCAACCTTCATCTACCATCACAGTCAGCAACCACCATTATGCAACACTTGGGGGTCTGGGGACCAACTCTCAAGTCCATCAGCTGTGTTAACACAAGCACATGCTTCTCAGGAGCCCAAAGGCTGTCCTGCTATGGCTACGATCACAAGCACACCAGACACACTGCTCAGGGGCCTGAGCCCCTCCTTCTCCTGTTGCCACTGCTGGCACCTAAGCAAGCTGCCTGGAGGTACAAGAATCGGGCCCCTGGATCCCTCTAAACCAGTGCCCGTGTACGTTGCCTGGGAGCACAAAAAAGGCATGCTCAGCCTGTCACTGTCACCCGTGGGGCCCAAGGACTTTGCACAGGGTGCACCCATCCCCAGAAGCACCTCACCACAGCCTCCACTAACACCATAGCTTGAGGCACTGAGAAAATCACAGGCACAACTGATAATATTTATCTCCAAGGAAATCACATGGAAACTATGCTGTTGCGTGCATACAAAACTGAACCTCAGTGTCAGGTCCAACCAACACCACAGACATACTTTAGAAAGAATGCTTCTCCTGCAAAAGGCAATACAAAAAGTAAAAACAGTGACTGTTACAGGAGGAAGTCAACAACTAAAACAATTAATTTCGTCAAAAACTGGGCAAAGCATCAGAATAGTCTTTTCTTAAAAATATATTTGTGGTTCAATGTCACTAATCATAACAGAAATGAAAATCAAAACTCTATGAGATATCGCCTCACCCCAAGTAGAATGGTTAATTAAAAAAAAAAAAAAAAACAAATATCAAATGCTGGCAAGCATGTGGAGAAAAGGGATCACCCATCCATTGTTAGTGGGACTGTAAATTAACACAGCTGTTAAGGAAAACGGCATGGAGTTTCCTCAAAGGCATTTTATTTTTAAATGACTATGCCAGAGTCTTAAAGCAGGAAAGGAGGTTGCAACACAGTCAGAAGTAATGAGCAAGGAATCTAGGAGTAAGCTGTAGCCAGCAAAAGCTGGAAAATTAGTTATTTGCTTATCCCTGGAAATTCATGGGGATAACGATTAACTTTTTAACATGTTGTCTGGATAGAACCTTCAAATTGAAAAATTTAACTTGGATGTTAAATAAACCTTAACAACAGAAAGCTGGAGAATTTGAGGACCGTCCCTTAGGTAAACAATGCCCAGATTGAGTCGGTAATAAATAAAAAGTCAAGATTGACTTTAAAAGCAGACATTTCCCAGGCATTTTTCCAGAACCTGTTGATTTCTTCTGGAAATATTACGATTTCTGTTGCTATTTATACAATGTAAGAATAAAAAACAATCGGCTCAGCACCTGTGGCTCAATTGGCTAAGGCTCCGGCCACGTACACCTAAGGTGGTGGGTTCAAATCCCCAGCCTGGGCCCGCCAAAGAACAATGATGGCTGCAACCAAAAAATAGCCGGGCGTTGTGGTGGGCGCCTGTGGTCCCAGCTACTTGGGAGGTGGAGGCAGGAGACTCGCTTGAGCCCAGGAGTTGGAGGTTGCTATGAGCTGTGATGCCATGGCACTCTACCCAGGGGGGTAGCTTGAGTCTCCATCTCAAAAATAAAAATAAAAAGATAAAAAAATAAAAAAACAATCTATTCCTTTCCTACGTGTACTGTGCTTCCCTAAAATCATAAGGCTTTTTTGCATTTATTGAATTCTTTCAATGTGAATTGATAGTTTGATTGCCAGACTGGCTGTCAAACTAACCGTAGTAAGTGTAAACTATTATCTTTTTTTTAATCCTTAGGTATGGACCTTTGAGATATTGAAGTGTAGCTGAATATATGTATCTGAAAATCTTTTAGATAAAATGAAAGTCTGATGAAGTAAAAAGCACCCCTATTAAGATGATTTAAAAATTGTTTTCTTTTGCTGAACTACTTGGGTTATAACCCTGTCTTTTTCTCTTCCTTTGTATTTGAAATCTGACATGTTACTTAAATTTTCCAAACCCTGAATTATTTTATTCGACAAGAAATTTAACAATAGTATCTATCTCATAAAATTGCTGCAAGGATTACACAAAATAGTACACAGAAAAGATCACTAGAATCCTCTGCAAGGTAGCAAAACCTTATGAGTGTCACTCATATTTTGTTTATTATTATTGTCACTCATATTTTATTTAATTATTGTCACTCATATTTTATTTAATTATTATATCAAAAGAAAATAAAATTGAAAGCAAATGTAATGCAGACACAAAAGTTTGCCAAACCGTTATCCACAATTGGCCAAGTAAAGACAAAGATGAGGTTACAAACCTGCTGATAGGTCATTTCTTCAATAATTCAGAAGTGAGCATATACTCAAGACTGTACCTCTTACCCCTCCAAAAAACAAACTGCTCTTAAATATATAAATTAAATAAAGAAGAAAGAAAGAAATTGCTTTCCTCTCTTGGTTTGCAAATTGAGAGTATTTGAATTTGGGAGTTCAGTTTGTCAAGTTCCCTTGGTTTCCTGAAGTAAATAATCCTACAGAGGATAGAGGTAAAGAAACAGGAGACAGAGGGTGATAAAGAGCTCATCAGTGTCTTGTAGCAGATGGATCCATCCTTCCTGACATATTTAGACTTTCATACAAAACATATAATAAATATTCTCTTTGCTTAATCTAGTGTGAGTTTGAATTAGTGTTATACTCAATTTATGCTCCTAATTTAGAATTAATGATAATTACAAAGGATTAACACCTACTTCAAAAAAAGGATAATTCCAAAAGTTAATAATTCCAATAATTCCAAATTAATAATTCCAAAATAATTTTATCTACTTAAAAGTAAATAGGATAATAGAATTTATATCATGCGGTATAAAATAAATACATACTAATGGTATGTTACTAACCATGGACTACTATTTATCATACTACTTATATCTATACAAGATGAGATGTCTAAAAAGATGGAGACTTTCTTTAATCTATAAGTGGGAAAGATATAACTGATATATTACTGCAAATACATACATACATACATTATTAAGAACAACAAGACTTTGAAATTAAAATGCATTAAATAACAGTATGTAGGGAAATCAAACATTTATGCCTGGAACCATTCTATTTCTGAATAAATAAGTGAATCAAAATTGGGCTTAAATTTTATCTTGTTGCCTTTATATAATCTAACAACCCTGATGATTATCAGCCAAATGCTTCTAAAATAAATAAAATTAACAAATAAAAAGACATTATTAATGTCATTATTTTTCTAGAGACAAGCCACTTTAGAAATGGTAAAGTCAAACTGAATTTGGGCAAATATTGTCCAGTACATTTTTTTTTACGGTTATACCTCAGTTGAGTGACTCTCAAAGGGTATGGCAATATGATTGATTATTCATTTGGGGACATCATATTTTCAAATTATAACAACAGTCCGAAAATTCTCCTGAGAAATTCTACCTTTCTGGATTGCTTTTATCCTCAAATCACTAGAAATTCCTAGAACTGGAAGAATAAGTTTATATGACTAAGGATCACCTGTCTATATTGGTAAAGGACAGAGGAGCAATGAAATGACTAAAAATTATCAAATGATTTTAATGTATTCCAACTCCAACATCAAAAGCAAATAGGCAGTTTGATCTACACAAGAGTAAATGACTGGTCCCTACAGAGACTAATTGATGTCCATAGGGTCAATATAAAGTTTTGCTGAGCAATTTTTTTTGAAACTACACACATATGTACACACACTTGCACACTCCCCAGACTGTGACATTCGTACTTAATAATGCCATTATTATACTGTGAGTTTGGGAGGCGGCAGAACATAACTTCACTTTTACGTTTCATAGAACACTGTAGTTTTCCCTTAAGCAGATTTTGTGGAACTAAAACTCCAGTTACTTTCATCAGTTGGATTGGGTCCAAGTGTGTGTTCTCCTTCCCTCTAGTGTCTCAGTGTGCTAGTTCACTGTTCAAAGTTTACTTTGTTATGACTAACAAAAAAACGTCATGGAAAAACTGTTGTCTGTTGGCAGCTTAGCTGGTGTTTTTTTGGAATTCAAAATCCGAAAGTGAAGCTATCTACACTTAAACATTTAAATGCACATATCTCAAATATTAAAATTTTAGAAGGATTAATGCACTATTAAAATGAAAAAACCTCTATAGTATAATTTGCTAAATATAAATAAAAATCTAATTTAATACAGAAAAATAAAACAGGTATGGAATTTATCTAAAGCAAATACCAATTATCTAATGTAGGTGGTAGCCCGTTACTCACAGTTTGCTGCTCATAGAAGTAAATGTAGAAAAATTTTAATTCAATTTGAATTAAAATTAGAGTAACTCTTTGGTTCCACTTATTCAGAATACTATATTCTTAAGAGATGACCTGAGGTCTCCTTTGGACCCTAACCAGCCAGAATTCATGCCTGTAGGTGGTTTAAAACTTTACCTTTTCAGATTTGTGTTTTATCAGGTTTCTCCTCTGCATGTTTATGAGAAGCAGAGTTCCATATAAATATTTTGAACATTATAATAGGCCAAAAGAAAAATGTTTTGAGTTAGCACTTTTCTGCATTCCTTAAAGTATGTAAGTGATAGGTTATTCAAACAACTCTTAACTTGGAGCCCTGTGTATTAAAGGGATGAATATTTAAAAGAAAAATAAAACCCATGCAAAATATACATGTATATATTTATGCTGACTCATAATTCTGATGGGCCTAATTGGAAAAAAATAAATAAACTAGGACTTGGAAACATGTAACTGTTAAAGGAATATGTTTATCTAAAGGATAGATAAAGGAAAAAATGTCAAAGTTAGTAAAGAAAATTAATTTACACACATACTCAGATAGGTAGTAAGTTCTTGTCAAATACACAAAGGCATAGTCAACTTGTGATGATCTTGGTTGTTATAGAAGGCAGTCAAATTTGGAAAAGTTATACCAAGTGATTAATTCAGAAGTTGAAAAATTATCAAGAATGAAAGATGATTAGTTCATGGCAAGAGGTGTCAATATGAAGAAATGGGGTATTACAGCAATATACACAACTGGAAAGGCAAGCTAAGAACAAAACAGCTATCTATTATTTGAAGCTCAGAGAACAATTATCTCCTCATATTTTACATGAGTCTGGGGAAATATTTGGAGAATCTACATAGATGAAAAATCAAGCCTAAAATGCACGCAAACTTTTCTGATAGAAAGTTGGAAATTTGGAACAACACAGGCATTTCAAAATGCTCCAGATCAGGAATAACTTCAGTCATTGAGACACTTAAATCAGGTCATTTGGAAATGTATTGCCTGCCCCAATAATGATTTTTATTATTTTCTTTTCAACAAATATTAAATATTTGTTTATGAGCACTGTGTTAAGTTCTAAGAGTACTTTAGGTGAGCCTGAGAGAAGGAATGCTACTGCCTTAGGAAGGTACAGGCAACAAGGGAATGAAAAACTGATAAATAAACAAGGCAGGTTAGAAATGTTTAATATCAAATATAGGCAATATGTTTAAAGTATGAGAAAATAATTTTTATTTTCTGGTTTATAAATGTGAAAATAATTTTTATTTTCTGGTTTATAAATGTAAATAATTCTGAACATCCCACTTTTCAGCAGAAAAGTGAAAATTAAAATGATAAAAGTACTTTATTATACCTAGAGCCAAGACCACATGTGCTTCAGACTAAGGAGAAGCAAATGAAAAAACTCAGACTTGGAACATATGTGTGTCCTAGATAAAAAAAATAATCAGCATGTTTATAGAGAAATGTTCATCACGTAGGGTAATGATAAGCCCTTTGCTTAGACAGTAGAGACTTAAAGATGAGAAGAGAAAATCCTAAACAAAGAACCTAACTGGGGAAATATTTCCAGTAGTTCTGATAAACAGGATTTATGTCACAGCACTGAAGATACAAAAGAGAAGGTGGATATATAAATTGATAGAAAAACGGCAATATTTGTTGAATACTTTGATATGAGTAATAACAAGAAAAGGGGTAATAAGAATGACATTTAGAATTTTGGTTTAAGCTACTGGGTATATAAACTTACAAATAAATTAAGATGGAAAGACTCAACAAGACAGTAGTTTATAAAAGTGTACTGCAAATCAAGAATTCTATTTTGGTAATATTAAACATAAGATGCTTGTTAGGTACCCATTATTTTATCCGATAGTTTATGGTATGAGATTTAAGCTCAGGGGAGATATTGAGACCAGAGAGGTAAATAAGAGTAAGCTGTGGCACGTGAAGTTTGGGGTCTGAACAAAATCAACAGAGCAAAGAGAATAAAGATCTGGCCTGGTGTGGGGTTTATAATCTTAGCACACTGGGAGGCTGAGGCGGGTGGATTACTTGTGCTCAGGAGTTCAAGACCAGCCTAAGCAAGAGCAAGATCTCCATCTCTACTAAAAAATAGAAAAATTAGAGAGGCATCATAGCAGGCACCTGTAGTACTAGCTACTCAAGAAGCTAAAGTTAAGAGGATTATTTGAGCTCACGAGTTTGAGGTTGCTGTGAGCTTTGATGTTGCCATGGCTCTCTACCCAGAATGGCAGAATGAGACTGTCTCAAAAAAAATAAAATAAAATAAAATAAAATAAAGATCTGTGCTATACAGTTGCCTCTGCTTACCAATGATTTCAATCTGTGAAATGTCAGTCATCAATAGTAAACCACAGATCAAAAACACTATATTCCAGAAATTAGTAAGCCCTAAGTTTTTTTGAATTGCACAACATTACCGAGGAGCATGACAAAGTCACGCCATCCCATGGGTGTGAATCACCCATTGTTTAGCATATCCATGTGGTACGTGATCCCCGCCCATTTGTCACCAGTAGTCCTCTTCATGATCAGACTGACTGGTGTGGTATGCAGAGTTTGTGTTTAAGCACCCTTGTTTTACACAGTTTTCCCAAACCTTAAGTGTTTGCTTTAACTGAAAAGATAGAAGTTTTTGATTTAATAAGTAAGGAAAAAAGTAATATGCTGAGTTTGCTAAGATCTGTAGTAAGAATGAGTCATCTATTCATGGGACTGTTAAGAAGACAAATTTATGTATGATATATACTATGTAGGATTTGGTACTAGTCACGATGTAAGTATCCATTGGGGGTCTTGGAATGTATCGAACAGTAAACTATTGTGTTTAATTATATACAAGAGATAGATGGAGCATAAAGGAGATTCTTAGGGAAAAACCATAAAAGTTACTGGAGAAATTATGAAGAAATGATAAGACACAGGGAAAGTGATTCAATTAATAACAATGAAGAAAGTGTTGCTATCTTGTCATACTTGTGACACGAATAGGAGAGGCTATACTAATAATCCAAATTTTAGGTCAGTGAACCAGAGCAGTCTTGACTTACAATTTTACATAATTATAACGGGCAGCAAGGAGTTAAGTTGGAAAAGCAGAAGGAACTATTCTGAAAGACTTAAACACATCGCATGATTTTTAAAAGAGAGTGAAGTATATTAAAGAGAAAGAAAGAGAAATGAGCAGCTAGCAGAAATGGAAAACAGGAAGGATCCTGATTACAATTATCACAACTAAACCAAATGTGCCTGCAGAAAATGATGAAATCGGTTTTAGGCCTGACACGGTGACTCACGTCTATAATCCTAGCAATTTGGGAGGCTGAGGCAGGAGGATCACTTGAGATCAGGAGTTTGAGGTCAGCCTAAGCAAAATAGACAAACGTTATGTTATATACCAAAAAAAAAAAAAAAAGAAAAGAAAAAAGAAAAGGGCATTGTGGGGTGTGCCTGTTGCACAGCTTACCGAAATGCTGAGATATAAGGAGGACTTGAACCCTGAAGTTTAAGGTTGCAGTGAACTATGATGATGCACAGACATCAAACAGACCAAAAAACAAACAAAAAAAAAAACACATTTCTTTTAAAGAAATTCCCAGAGGATATTTTCATTCAAAATAAGTTTGAACCCAAAGCAATCTGCAGTCCCCATCAAAATACCAATGACATTCTTCACAGAAATAGAAAAATTTCCTAAAGCTTACATGAAACCACAAAATGCCAAAAGTGGCCAGAGCCTTTCTGAGCAAAAAGACCCAAACTGGAGGAATCACATCACATGACTTCAGATTATACTACAGGGCTTCAGGAAACAAAACAGCATGGTATTGGCAAAAGAACAGACACATAGACCAATGGGACAGGCTAGAGAACTCAAATAAATCTATACATGTATAATGAACTCTCCATTGACTGTCTCTTCCATGAATGGTGCTGGGAAAACAAGATATCCACATGCTGTAGGAAAGTAGACCCTAATCTCCCCTTATATGCAACAATCAAATAAGACTATATCAAAGACTTAAATCTAAGACCTGAATCTATGAAATTACTAAAAAAAAATGCGTTTAGTGAGGAAATACTTCAGGACATTGGTCTGGGCCAGGATTTCTTTAGCAATATCATTAAAGGCCGGGACATCAAACAAAATTGGATAAATGGGATAACATCAAGCTAAAAAGCTTCTCCACAGTAAAGGAAATGGCCACAGAATGGGAGAAAACATTGGGAAACTATTTTCTGACAAGGGATTAATAACAGGAATATAAATAAGGAAGAATAACAAGGACCTTCGATGGGTTGCTAGAAAAATATCAAATCATGTGATTATAAAAGGGGCAATGGATGTGGACAGACATTTCTCAAATGGAGACATACAGAGAGCAAACAGGAATGTGAGAAACATGTTCATCATTATTGGTCATCAGGGAAATGCAGATAGAAACAGTGATATGTCAGCTCACCGCCATTCAAATGGTTTCTATAAAAACATAAGCAGTAACGAATTTTGGTAAGGATATGGAGAAAGAGGAGCTGGTTTATACTGCTGGGGGACATAAATTAGGGAAACCAGTATGACAAACAGAGGTTCTTCAAAATCCAAAAATAGAACTACCTTAGAAACCAGTAGTCCCGCTGCTAGTTATCTATCCAGAGGAGGGGAATCCAGTATATTGCAAAGGTGTGGGCACTCTCACATTTACTGCAGCACTATTCACAGCGGCCATGATATGAAGCAACCTAAGTATCCGTGAATGGATAAAAAAAAATTGTGGTATGTATACACAAGGCAAAATTACATTGCCACGAAGAGAATGAAATCCTGCCCTTTGCAACAATGTGGGAGGAACTGGAGAATATTAAATAGGCAAAACACCAAAAGACAAATCTTGCACGTTTCCACTTATGTGTGGGGAGCTAAATAATAAAAATGAGTGGATCACATGAAGGTAGAGAGCAGAATGACAGCTACCAGAACCTGGGAAGGATAGCGGGGAGAGGGGAATAAGGTGGGGACTGTTAATGGGTGCAAAAAACACGGTTAGATAGATAGAATGAACAATATTGAGGGCACAACAAGGTAACTAATAAACAACAAGTTAGGGTATACATTAAACTAACTAGAAAAAGTGGGATTGGAATTTTCCTAACACAAAGAAATGTTAAATGCCGGAGATGATGGATACTCCAATACCCTGATTTGATTGATTCACTTTTTAGGCTTATATCAACCATCACATATGTGTGTGTGTGTGTATACCTACTAAAAATATCCACATAATCATCCCATAATCGTAATAATTAAAAATAAAAGTAGAAATAAATTTAGAAATAAAATAGGTTTTGAATATTTTTTCATACTAAAATCTTTTGTTGCTCTGGCAATTTTGAAAATATGGGTACTGAAAAACATTGTATCCATATTTAATTCAGTTGAATTTGACTTGTTTTTGGAATGGAAAGCTTATCCCATGTATATAATATAAAAAAAAAACTATACCATAAAATTCGATGCTTCAACATTTTATCATTACCCATGAGAAAAGAGCCAAAAATAATTACTGATAAGCCCATGAAGAATAGTCTTTTTGTCTAGATGTTATACTAATATGAAATTCAGAAATTCATTGCATTCTGTATTTATACAATCATACACTGTTACTGAATTAATTACTATTTGTTATGAAGTCGAATCTGAAGACACTGCCTTTTCTTTTCCTGTAACTATAGTAATAGATGAATTACTATAGTAATTTCTCAGTAGCTTTTCTAAGATAGTCATCTATATGAAGATTGAACTAAGAAAAAAATTGTTCCTACAGGGACAATATTATCCTTTCAAGAGCACTTTACTATTCTCTTATTTCATTAAGCACACATTTGTGCAGAAAAGTAAAGATATTTACTTTATACTAAATTGTATGGCACACACAAAAAATCCTTACAAGTTAAAACATGTCCTATAAAAAACTATCGGTGTCATTGCAATTATTTCTGTTTTTATCTTTGTGCATTATTATAAAAGGACAGGCAGAAGAGGAACTGAGTTTGTTTGAGGAATAATACAGATTAATGCCATCAAATAAAACATACACAATATTTGATTTTTTAAAATCACATCGGGGTTTATTTCAGATAGGTTTACATAAAGCTGTTATTTTCTTTCTGCACTATTTCTAACTTGTGGTATTATCATGAGATGAATTAAGATTTTTTCAAAAAGACAGAGCTACCCAGACATTGAGATTTTTCCAGATTCTGATTGACGTTTGAAGTTCCTCTGCTTAATTGACAATCAGAGTTTGTGGTTGAGCACCAATTAAAGACTGAAATCTGAGGGCATGTAGTGTACTGCCATTGATTGAAATTGTTCTCAGCTGGACATCTAATTCTCTGTGGCATTTAAGGACATCTACTAAGTCAACTCATTTATCTGAACCGAGGGTAATACAAGTCTTGTTAAGAAATCATATATTTGCCTGTGTTTCATCAGTCAAGCAATAATGAAACTTACTGATCTTTGAGTAAGAGTTAAAGTTCCTCCAATTTAAAAAACCAGTAAAATAACCTAAGACCTATGGCTCAAGGAATAACTGAAATGCACTTTTCTTCTTTAAAAAAATCTACACTTTAGATGAGGGATTCAATTTCTGAAAGTAAATTAAATTTCTGCTCTTTTTTAAACTTTTGTATTTATTATCAAAATGTATAGCTCTAAGTAGCAAAATGACTTTCTTGCCTAGCTAGAAAAATATGCTTGGTCACAATATTTTGAAATTTAACATGGATATTGTGCCAACCTCCTATGAGTTTAAGCTGAACATATTAATAATGTAACGAATGAGGGCATGTACTATATGGTTGAGGTCCTAATTTAAATGTAAGTTAGCGAAAGAAAAGTTAAAAGCATGTTCTATGAGATTTCTTCTCTGGTATAAAACCAACAGAACTATAGACTTATCTTTCTAAGAAATAGAAAGTACTGTCTTGAAATGAGGAGGTTTACAATAGAATATTATTATCATAGTTTAACATTATAAATTAACATTATAACATAAACTATGCCATTTCCATAATTTTAAAATTGTACAAGGTTTTGTTTCTTCAGATACATTTTCTACTGAGATTTTATGTCAAAATCTGACTTTGCAGTTAGCATAAACTTTTTAATTCTAGGTTGGCTCTTAATCTCTACACATCCAAAAAGAAAATGAGGTCACTGCAGTGAAGGCCACTCATTCTTAAATGGAAATGCTTCAAATTGTGGAAGAGAGACAGAGGCAGTGGGTCTTTGATATCACAGCAATAATCCAAGATTAATTTATCGCATAAATTAGTTGATACTTTAAAAATGTTAAGGAGAGGGTTACACTTATAATTTTGACTCAAACTGAACAAAAGCAATTCATGCAGTCAAACATTTGCACCCCCATAATATTCTGCAATTAAAAAATGTTTTAAAAAAGACTAAAGAGAATGAGAAATAATTGTTATTCCTCTGGAGGACTAAAGTAAACAATTAGGGAGGGATAAATTACATGGCTAAAAAAGCAAAACACTGAGCATATATGAATTTTTCTTTCAGAGATGAAGATAAAAGGAAATTATATGAAAACTGGGAAAAAATGTTCACTACATCTTTTCAGTCTCTTAAAGATGTTTCTGAAGTTAGAGGATTTGGAAGTAATGGATATCTACATTTTATGATTCACAATTAAGAATCTTCAGTGTTCTGCTCAGGATCAGTCATTGTAAAACTATTGAAAATAGACAAATTTTCCCATATCCTCTATTTCTTTGATAATTATCAACTGGTGTATTGGAATAATAATCTCAGATATAAACAAATCTATGCTTTGATTTATCTTTCTAAGAGATAAAAAGTACTGTCTTGAAATTAGGAGGTTTATAATAGAATGCTATTATCATTTATTTATTTTAGTTTTACTGTTTTTTTTTAAAAAAAAACTTTTGGATAGAATTAAGTTCATAACCTTGACTATAAATCAGTCAAGCAGTATTTATTGACTTCTTACTCTTTGGTTCCAAGCTCAATCATTCAGCTCGACATTCAATAGTATGTATAATTTATCATCGCATCCAGTACCCTATGCTGTATGAAGATATGCCTGGCATATTTCTTGATGTATTTCCATTTTTAATCCCACAAACAGTACCAGTGAATTTTTCTCATGTTATTGAAAATATATTAAAATGTTATTTCAGAATTCTCTGTGATTTTTTTTAGTTGAAAGTTTCACATAATAGTCTAATTTAGTTTTTTTTAATTAATGTGAAATCTAACATCTACGATAAGAGTGTACTTCCAAAAATGAGTAAATTGGAAGTTCCTGCTTTTCACTTGTATTTAATTTGATGCACAGGTAGGTAAAATTTTGATTTGCTTTTTGAAATACTGTTTAACCCCTTTAAATTAAGCCTTGGCTTTTATGCTTTGGGCAACATGTTAATATAATCCAAAAAACAAATACCTCACAGAAACACTCAAGATAGGTTTTGATCAAATTTCTGGACACCACGACCTACCCAAGTTGACACATGTAATTTACGTTTATAATGTATCTCTGACAAAGGTTTTTAATCCACAATACACAAAAAACTTTGCAACTCAATGATATGACATACAGCCGAGTTTTTAAATAAATGAAAAGTCTGTCACATCTCCAAAGAAGACACAGCAATGCCAGCATACATGCTCATGATGCTTGAGATAGTATTCAAGGAAGGGTAAATCAAAACCACAATTAGATTTAACTACACAATCATTAGAATGTTTACAATGAATACCAACTATATTTCATACAAAAATATAAAACAATTAGAACTCTTATATATTGCTGATGAGAATATAAAATGGTAAGATCTTTCTGGTGTACATTCTGGAATTAATCGTAAATCAAATTATACACTGAACATATGACCCAGCTATTCTACACCTAGATAAATTAGAACATATGCCCACAAAAATAATTATACACAGATGTTCATATCAGCTTTATTCCTAATACTCAAGAATGGAAATAACCCACAATGCTAACATCAGGTGAATAGATAAATAAATGATAATATATTTAAACAAAGGAGTACCGCTCACAAATAAAAAGAAATTAAACAGTGATCAGGCAGCAACATGACTATCTTATACCTTTAAGCTGAGCTAAAAAATCATGTACAAATGAATGCGTAAAATATTATGCTGTTACTGATATGAACTTCTAAAACAACCAGATTAAAGATAAAGAAACATAATTCACACTGGAAGAAAGATAGTAGAATCATCACCTGAGACAGGGGGGGTATGGAACCTTAAATAGCAAAAGACACAGGTAGCATTTTTGAGGGAGGAAAATGTTCTGTATTTTCATTGCTGTGGCACTGATACCTAAAATTGTCCAAACTTTTGTTTTCCTCCTTCTTGGACTTGCAGGTTACCTCAGCAGAGATGGTGTGCCCTTCTCTTTCCATGTTTAGCTCCCCACCTTTGGCTTCCCTCACTCCACTTCTGTCCAATACATTTCTGTCTGGACATGAGCCTCTGGCAAAAACTGTTTCTAGTCGGCCATCTCGACTCCCTCTTCCTGTCAAAACTTCTATATATGTGTACTTAAAATCATTGCATTTAATTTTATTTATAGAATACTTCAATAAAACCCAAAACAGATGAGCACAGAGAAAGAATTATAGTAGAAACTCTGTAAATTAACCACCTGTGGGATTGTAATAAACTGGTCAACATAAAGAACTAGGCCTATTGTATGGATATGTACATGTGGTGCATATTTGATCTATGAAAATTAGGTCAACTTAAGGAGGTGGTCAATGTAGGGGGGTAGTCAACTATGGAAATTGTACTCTATATATTGTGCATCATTTTGATTATTAAGATTGCCTGGCTGGGTGTGATGGCTTACATCTATAATCTCAGTTCTTTGGGAGGGCAAGGAGCGAGGATTATTTGAGCACAGGAGCTCAAGACCAGTCTTGACACATAGCAAGATGTCACCACTACATAAATATCTATTTTTTTAATGCGTTAGGTACAGTGGTGCATATCGGTAGTTCTAGCAAATCAGGAAGCTAAGGTGGGAGGATTGTTTGGACAAGGGAGTTAGATGTTGCCATGAGTTACGATCATACCATTGCACTCTATCCTGAGCAACTGAGGGAGCCAGAACAAAATAACCCCCCAAAAGGAAGAAAGTCATGAGATAAAATACAATTTAAAGATTTATAAAAATTTTAAAGTAGCAATTATTTGAACAGAAAAAAATCAACCAAAGTAGGAATTAGAAAAGAATCATAATGGAGGTAGGGCCATGACTAGGTAACCAGGCCAGACATTACTGATAGGAGATGTCTTTTTCTGGAACCACTGAAGAATAAAGAAACAGACATCGAGCTCAGTGAATTTACTTATTATAGGTGGAAGAAATGTATTTCTAGTCCAAATTATATTCCCAAATGTCAGAGCTTTATTTTTTTATGAACAAGAAAAACTGAGAAACTCTTTCTAGCTAGCATGAAGCAACATGTAGAATTGCAGAGTTGGGCTGAGAACTAGTTTTCTCAAGTAAGTCAATCTGTGAAAGAGAGGGAATGGAGAATGAAACAGGCTTTTATAGTTTTGGTTTTTCTGTCTATATTTTTCATAGTGGCTGGTACACAGCTACTATGTGAATATACTTCTGAATAGCTCAGTGAAAGGGAGGAGGTGAATGGTTTGCTTCAAAGAATGGATATTAAAGTAATATGTCCATAGCATTGTATAATGTGGGAAAAACTATAGACTCCTGAATGTTTGATGAAAACTAATGGAATTTTCACAATTACTTCCTGAGATGACAGAAACATTGGCTCTTTTGGAAGATGTTCCAGGATATATGTTACAAACATAGAGTGAATACATCTGAAAGCCTATTTGATGTTTCTGATATTTAGTAGAAGAGTGAAGTGAGCAATGGTCTCAGCAAAAGCCCTTGAAGCAGCTGCCTGGACTCTCAGGGTTACTGGAGACAGAGTTGCTGTACTGGATGTGATTCTTTGTTTTAAATATCATTAAAATTAATTATTGAAATGAGCTAATTCATTATTCAATTAGCTTAACAAAGATGGCAACTTGGCAATCTGTGTCTTGTATTTTAAGCCCTGTACACCTTCAGAGATGCCATATAAAACAACCATAGTATTTACAGAAACCCTGTGGTCTTTCCATGGCTTTGCTCCTTCTGTGGAGTGAGGGATTGCTTAAGTCAGAAAGCCTGTTCAAACAGCAGAGTAATGAATATCACATACACAGGAAAAGTTATATTATAAATGCTAGGCCATTTTATATAATTTTAAGGTTAAATACTTTAAATCTTTAATCCATTTTAACCACTCTGGTTCAAGGGCTGGTCCTGCATACGTCATGGACATTTCAAGGATTTGGAAAGATAACCATAGCTCTGGGGGTAAGCATGGTTGTGTTTTATGATCTGTGACTACGATAGCATATTAACCATAAAAATAGTGGTGCATTGTTTAATGTAGATGAGATTCTAAGACAGCTTCTTTTTTGCACTCTTGATTTATGCTCTTAAAGAAAAGACGAATGTCCTGCTTAAACATTTTATTGCACTCATGCATGTATGATCTTGTCTTAGGAAGGAATAAGAATTATGGGGAAAAAGTATACAGGACAAATAATTTCATGCTCTACTGATACAGAAGGTC
>CAUYQV010100160.1:0-30704 GCA_963574575.1 Galagoides demidoff | reverse complement strand
GACCAAAGTTTCTGTTGGTGGTGTCTTCTAATCTTCACCCTTCAGCCCTTTCAATGATCATGTAAGTGTGTTGACCCCTGCCTTAAAATCCATTCTCCTTGGAAGACATTTCAGTGCTTTTTCCATGAAACCTAACTGGTATGTGCTGATGACTATTTCATTTACAGAAGAGCCAAGTCATGCTGCCTTCATAAGTCATGCAAAATAAGGGAGTGTTTCCTTTAAATACTCATATTTTTATCTGGGCATTATGGCGGGTGTCTGTAGTCCCAGCCACTTGGAAGGCTGAGGCAAGAGAATTGTCTAAGCCCAAGAGTTTGAGGTTGCAGTGAGCTGTGATGCCATCACACTCTACCTGGGGCAACAAAGTGAGACTCTGTCTCAAAAAAAAAAAAAAATACTTTATTGCAAGTAGCTTACTAATTCAGACTAATAATCAAAGATACCAAAGTTAAATGTATGTATCTTAACACATGCATCAGAATGGCAATAATTAATATTTGTGAGAATATATTTAAGTGTCTAGCAAAACACAGTGGGACCTCCTTATTAATGTCAAGCAAATTAGGCTCCCTAAATCCCCATTATCTATAAAATGGGGGAAAAAAATGTGTGTACTCCTATAGTGGTTTTGTTTTATTATTAAATGACATCCAAATACAATATTAAAACAATGCCTATTATATAAAAATATCAGCCAATATCTCTAATAATATTAATTTAAATTATTTTAATCTTCAAGTAAAAATGATGACAAGTAATAAAAGTCTGCATCTGAAATGGATGTGTTTATCTGAATGACCTTGATAAATCTGTACCTCTCTGGGGCTTTATTTTCTTTTTTTAAAAATACTGCAACATAGACTTGCATCTCTCACAAGGTGGTGGCCCTTTTAGAATAATAAGTAAGATAACATAGGTGTGGAGTAATTTTCCAAGGGGATGATGTTCTTGTTGTCATTCCAATATTCACTATTTCATTGTTTATTAAAAACTCCATTTAAAAATGGAAAAGGAGAAGAAAATAGACAAAGTTCCAAGAAATTAGTTGAAAGGAAAGAGGTAAATTCTTGAGTGCCCTGTAATAGATATAATCAGATAGAGAGGAGATTAAGAGTTTAGATATTTTTCCAATATTAAAAAAGTGAATAAGGGTGGTGCCTGTGGCTCAGTGGGTAGGGTGCCGGCCCCCATATACTGAGGGTGGTGGGTTCAAACCTGGCCCCGGCCAAACTGCAACAAAAAAGTAGCCAGGCATTGTGGTGGGCACCTGTAGTCCCACCTACTTGGGAGGCTGAGGCAAGAAAATCGCCTAAGCCCAGGAGTTGGAGTTGGAGGTTGCTATGAGCTCTGGGACACCACAGCACTCTACTGAGGGTGACAGTGAAACACTGCCTCTAAAAAAAAAAAAAAAAAAGTGAATAAAATAAACACTTTTGGAAGGAAAAAGTTAAATTGCCTAAATTGTTTCAAGAAGAAATAAATAAACCTAAATGGATATGTATTTATGGGATAAGAACAAAAAGCATATATTACGTATAAGGCGAGACTTCTGTGAAATCTTTAAGGAACAGATAATTCACCATCTACCTAATCTGTTGCAGAGAATATCTTGTCAATGCCACAGATTTTATCAAAGTAACATATCAAATCATTATACCAATATATAATAATAGTACCTAAAAAAAAGAACCTCACTCTTTTTCCCTTCTGCAAAGAAAGTCACGGACCAGTTTCTCTTATGAATAACTTATAAAACAAATCTTTTTTGCACCATAATTAAGAAGAATTAAAAATACTTAATACAATGCTACCAAATTGAAGTCCTCAGTAAATTAACAGGATTATTGATTTAATCAGAGATCTTCCTTGCAATGACAGAAGTCTCTCTCAGTTTAGCAGAAATACAGTTGCTAAATGCAGCCCGGTGGAATTTACCAGGGCTGAGGCTTAGTGACCAGGGCTGAGGCCTGCACCCTGCTGTGCAGTTGTTCCAGGAAGATTCCCTGGCTCTGCTGCAGGGCACAGACTCTAGGGCTGTACTGCTAATGGGGGGATGTGAGAGTCCTGGCCACTACTGCTTACTGCGTCTCCATGACATTTACTTTGGAATTAGCTAATTTCATGTTTGTATCTTATTGGCTGATCCTGGTTTATGTGTTGGGATTTATTTATAAGGGAGCCTGAAGAAATTAGTTTCTGCCTTCTAACTAGAGGATTCATAGATTTGTTAGTATAAAATTCCCCAGATATAAAACAGTTGCTAAAAAAGTGATCACTACATAAACTAAGTAGTACAAAGTCTGTTGATTGAAAAATAATTTAATATTAGAAAAAAATGAGGAAAAAGATCACATTAAAAATCTTAAAAAAATAAAAATAAAAATAAAAGTTCATATAGACCAGGCGCAGTGGCTCACGCCTGTAATCTTGGCACTCTGGGAGGCTGAGGCAAATGGATTGCCTGAAGTCATGGGTTCATGACCAGCCTGAGCAAGAGCAAGACCCCAACTCCAAAAATAGCCAGGTGTTGTGCGGGTACCTGTAGTCCCAGGTACTTGAGAGGGTGAGGCAAGACAGTCACTTGAGCCTGGGAGTTTGAGGTTGCTGTGAACTATGATGCCATGGTATTCTACTGAAGGCATCAAAGTGAGACTCTGTCTTAAAATAAAAAAATAAATAAAATAAAATATTCATATGAAGAAAACAACAATCATCCCACTAGAAAGTAAAAATAACATTTGATTGAATTCAACATTAAGTCTGATAAAAAAACTTAGCAAATTCAAACTAGAAAAAATCTTACCAAATTCAAACTATCGTAGAGATGTCTACAATAATAAGAAATTATATCTTTGTAGAGATAGGATCTCACTCTTGCTCAGGCTGGTCTTGAACTCCTAAACTCAAGTAACTCTACTACCTTGGCCTCCTGATGTACTAGGATTACAGGACTGACTTTACTAAACTTTACTTCCTTAAGTGAATTATAATATTGATAAGAAATAAATATACTACTTTATTTAAAAATAGTTTAACTATCCAGACACATTACTTTAAAATAGCCTACCAAGATAAAAAGAATATACATAGTTGGAAAAAAGCTAGTCTTCATCGTTTCCAAATCTGAGGCTTGATTTATTGGTACATCTAACTTGGGTCTAGTTAATAAATTAACTTTTTTTAGTCTTCCTGTTTATGTAGTATTAGTTCCTTAGCTAAGATTAGGTGAAGTGAAATCCCTAGCATTCTAAACATATTAACTTGTATATAAACAGGAAGATTCAAAAGAGGTTAGCTAGACCAAGAGCTAATGAATTATGGTCTTAGGTTGTAAAGGAAAATATTACTAGCTTTGGCACATTTGCCAGAAAAATCTCTCTCTCTCTGATTTAATTTCTCTCTTGTTCTCTTATGACCATGCCAAAAGATGAAAACTACACAATGTACATCATTGGAAAGTATCTTCTCTAAGAACAGATGTAGGGAATTGAATACATGCCTCTAAGCAAGAAGTCAAATGGCACTTTCACTCTGCTAAAGGAAACAGCCACTTAAAAAAATCTCTGCAGAACAGCAACAAGATAATGAAAAATTCACAAGGTTGTTTAGCTGGGGTAAACATATTCCAGGAGATCTTTCAACATATAGCTTTAAACTTATAAAAGATAGCGAGCTATATATTTATTGTTAATTGCTCATACATTGTTCATGTGTGTAATATCAACAAATATGGTAGTGGCTTAAGACGGTTTGGTTCTTTTACAGGATTATACAAATTTCATTTCAGTCATAGGAAAGGTAATTTTTCTAGGTATTATTTACTTTTATACAATGAATAGCATTCTTGTACTAATTTCAACATCACTGGATTTTTGGAGATACTGACTGTGACTAGATGACAAATATTTTCTCAATAAAGAGATCAATGGTTTGGGTGCGGAGGCTCATGCCTGTAATCCCAGCACTTTGGGAGGCCTAGCTGGGAGGATTGGGAGGATTGCATGAGCTCACGAGTTCAAGACCAGCCTGAGCAAGAGTGACATCCCATCTATAAAAAAAAAAAAAAATAGCCTGGTATTGTGATGGGTGCCTGTAGTCCCAAATACCCCAGAGGCTGAGGCAAGAGAATTGCTTGAGCCCAAGAGTTAGAGGTTGCTGTGAGCTGTGATGCCAGAGCACTCTACTGGGGGCAACAAAATAAAACTCTGTCTCTCAAGAAAATAAACTGGTCAATGGGGAAACTCAACATTATGTATGTAACCGTGAATATCGATGTATATTATTTTAACCCACTCATGAATCTGTGCATGTGTTTCTTGTGAAGTTATGGAAGGCATTTAGATTACTCTTCTTTTATCTAGGGAACCTTTCCAGTATGTTCCTAAGCACATTTATTATACTTACTTCTTCATTAAATTGAGTACACATGTGGGGAGAGGATGGTGTTCCTATGGACAGCTTGACTGTCTAGCCCAGTGTGACCTGTGCTAAATTTAGGTTACAGAATTCTATTTATTTTTTGCTTTCCCAGCCACTCCTATTTCATGAATAACCCCTGCTAGCTATGTAAATATAGCTTTAGATTTTCTCTAGCTGGAATAGAAACAGTTTCTGTAATGGCAGTAACCCAAAGACTGACTAGTTTGCTACTCACACTCATTTTCTCCACTGCAAAGTACCAAGGGCAGGTAAAATTCTGTGCATGAAGCTTAAGACAGAAATTCATTCCTCATCTTTATATATTTCAATGGCAATGTGAATTATTCTGCTTAAAATTTTTGGCTAAACTAAACAACTAAGATTTAATTATCTAGCTTGACCAACACCTATGGCAAAGTCTACTTCATTCTGTTTTCCAGACGGGTATGTTGTTTCCCATGACATGATTTTATAGCCCAAAAAACCCATCAGCCAATGTTTGAAACTTTTCTCAGGTGTAATTTTTGTCAGTAATCCTCATCAATGTTGAAAAATGTTGCCTTTGACATGTGGATGATTTAATACTATGGAAAACCTGTACAATCCCAGTTTTTTGGTTAGCTGGCCTGACACTGTCTTTGAGAAAGCTTTCATGACCCTTGAAACTTGGCTCTTGAATGGGAATATGAAATAAACAGCTGTGTGCACAATAAGAAGCTGTGATTTGCAAAGGCATCTTTATGAATAGAGTAATTGAAAATATATGACTTCATTTCATACATTTATGGTAATACACTGAGTCCGTACAGTAAATACACTGAGATGACTACACGCCTTTCAGCTGTGGTCATGGGTCATTGAATATCGAGACTGGTTCATTTTTGCGTATCAAGAAAATAATGGTTGTGTGTGTATGGGTGTGTTAAACTGAAAAGCACATAAAAATAAATTGTAGTTAAGATTCTGAATCAGGTCAGAAATAATGATAGCCCTTAAGACTTTTCTTTTTAATTTCCTGTTAGAAGGATAAAAATGCACAAAGGAAATAATTGTAAGACAGGAAAGATTGCAAAAGGGGATAAGTATTTTTTTTCAATGCTCTATGTGTTCCTGTAATGGAATCAACTCTTTTCATCTGTTCTTTCTTTTCATTTCAAAATCAGGCAGAGGAGAAAAGGGGTAGTGACCTGGGTCTGGGAGAAAAAATGGATCCCTTAGTGCCATTACAGACAGCGGCACCAGGGAGCCTTTTAAAGTAAAAACGGAACTGATTAGAAGTGTGTTGATACATGCCTGTTGTCCAGATCCGTTTTTCTGCAGTGATGGCTTCTCTGTTGTGATCACCTTTTACTTGGAATTCACTCTCCATTTTTTTCCCATGTAGCTGGAGAAAATTCAGGGTCTCACTTGCTCCCTTTTTGGGGGAGACAGATGCCTACTTCCCCCGTCACACCCCCGGTACCCACAGAGAAAACCCAGCAGAAAGAAAGCTGGGTTGAATAGTTTAGACTACTGCTCACAGCCTGAGGGGGGAAATGCCCTCTTTTCTCAATATGCTTTAGCTTATGTGCATGTTTTCTGGATCTTTCTCTTTTGCAGAGTGCTACAATCCAGGGGCCAAGGTTAGGGTATGAGCTAAGGGAAATGGGGCCCAGGGTAGCTCAGCCTCTTTCTGGGGCAGAGGAGAGCTGGTCTTAGGCCTGCCTTTGCCCTAAAGAAGAATTTTGCTTCTTCAATCTAACAAATTTACCATGGATAGGAGCTTCCTAGGTATTTTGGTACAAGTGTCTGGATTTTGGGTGTTCTTTTTGTCTTTTCACAAAAACACACATAAACAAAAACAATTAGAAGATAGGAAGGACTCACTGGGATGGATCAGTCTATGACAAGCAGCCAGTGGTAGACTCAGGAGTCCTGGCCATCTCTCTCTGTCTTGGAGATAATATTAATATTGTATAACTTTCTCTCAGAACTTTGTCTATGGCACTTCACACTTCCTCCTTTGTTTTATTTTGCACATATTCAAACTTCATCTCTTTATTTGGAGACTGGATTTATGTTGGATCCACTTTTAATTCTCAATAGTGCTTATACATAATAGCAACTTGAATATTTAACTATTGATAAACTGAGGCTTCCAATAGCAACATTTAAACAAGCACGAGGGAATTATTTGTGGTAGATTAACAATTGTTTTTTGACTGAGCAATCTTGATTTGGATATCTATGATAGAGATTAGGGCTGATATCCTACTGACCACCTGCCTTTTTCAAAAAATATTTTATTGTTGAAAAATTACGCACACAGAAATAAAAAAGCATAAGGAGTCTGATTTACTCATCACCCTACTTTAACAATCACCCTTTTGTGAATAATCTTATTTTGTCTCTACCCAATCTCCCCAGCTGCAATCAGGGTATTAAGAAGAAAATCTGAGACATGGTTTCATTTTCGCTGTAGATATTTCAATGTGCTGAATGCATTTTAAGCGCTATACTGCATATCTTTTGTGGTTCACTGTGCAATATTATCCAGAAGTGATAAAATGCATCATAATAGGTAATTTAGTGTTAACCGGTATTAGGGTGACTTCTATAAAGTTGACTTAGCAACCTTCAACAGCTTACTCTGAATCCTCTGGTGAGGCAGTTAAAACTGTAATGACTTAGCTGCACAAGACGACATGACAGAAAAGCTTAAAGTACAAAAAGGAGATATTCTCTGTGTTCCTTGCCACCTTGTCTTGAGTGCCAACATTCCAAAGTGGAATCAATTTTTTTCCAGACCAAGCTCAACTTTAGTAATAAATTGTGATGATAAACGCAACAAGTGACACCTATTCTTGGATCTGCCACAGTTACCATTTCCAACATCTGGGGTGGTTAAAGAGTGAAAATCCTGGTAGAGACAGGATCACAAACCTGTGTTGCCAGCAGGGCTCCCTGTGATTCAACTTGGTTGAATCATGATAATTTCTAAGCATTTCCTGATTATTCTATTAAAAATCTCCTTGAAGAGGGTGGCGTCTGTGGCTCAAGGAGTAGGGTGCCAGCCCCATATACCAAGGGTGATGGGTTCAAGCCTGGCCCCAGCCAAAACTGCAAAAAAAAAAAAAAATCTCCATGAAGCCATCATGTTGGCCCTCCACAGCATTTAGCAGAGTACCTATGTGTATTAAGTGTATAAAAGGTACTTAATGTCTATTTATTGAATTCAATGATGAGAAGAAATATGATGATGTTTAGAAATAAGAGCAGCAATAAGTACACCATTGCAGATCATGAAATACTGCTTATTTTTAGTTTTATGTTTAAGGGAGATTTATATTATGTGTTTTAATACAATGCCGTTTAAAGCAGGGTATGGCATTTGGCAGTGAGCACTCCGACAGGGATGTAGTGCTGGCATGTCCTCACCAAAAGCTGAATGGATGGACATCATGCTGTGGATATTCCTTTAGAGGATCTGTCCATTCTCAGCTCTTAATTTTTAGAAAATACTATCAGAAACAAGGATGTATTTTTGATATGCAGTAAATAGCTAAAAAGATGGATGACAATTTTAATATTACATAGTCAAGAATATGCATATATTCTGGATAGATTTATATAAAACAGGTATATTCAGGTGTGTAATGGGTGTGTAATGGCAGGAGCCTGCTTGACTCCTAGACATAGAAAAGGAATCATAGATTCCTTTCAGCAGAGGCACAGACATCAGTAGATTCCCAGTGGAATTTTTTTTTTGGTTGTGACTATCCAAGGGTCACATTACCATTTATAATATTGTACTGGGCAGGAATGGGGAAAGAGTCTGATACAGGTTTGTGATACAGAAAAATTCTCTGTGATCCTGCTGTCCCAAATTTCTTATTGAAATAATCCTCATGTAGATGTTCACATTTTTCAAAGTTAATGGAATTACTGTGGCACTGTAAGCGATGCAGGCAGAGAGTGTTGAGATATTTGATGAGCCCTGCCTTGTCAATTTCTCCCCTTCTACTTAGGCTAGAAGGGCTATTCAATGACCACATCGTTAATAGCGATGGAACCACACCTGTTATTGCCCAAAGCAGCGCTCTAGTCAAAGGTCAAGTTGGAGTGTACAGCTTAATCTAGAGGCTTGAGTTAAACTTCCTTCCCTGTACACCTCCTCTTACCTGTTTCTCAAACTTGGGACTAGTATGTTCTGGAGCTCATGCACAGAGAGGGCTGAATGATCTCAGATGAGGCCATGTAGTCTATGGACCTTCTCCAGGGGTGCTCTATCTCTGCTCGCTAATTCCGCTACAAAGAGGGGAATGAGGTTGGAGGGCAATGACTCACAGGTCCGTGCCTTGGAAGGTCCAGGAGTAACCATGGCTAATAAACATTTCTATTTCCAACCATTAGCAGCTCTTTCTATTTTGTGGAGGAAACATGGTAAGATGACAGGACAGAAGAGTTTGAAATACTTAAGGAGGGAAGTGGCCGGAGGCAAGAAGTGGGAATATGCAGATGTAGCTTCTCCTTTATTATTTATTAGTAGTTGATCGTTATGCCACATTGAAGCATTGGCTGTTACCAATATTTCTCTGGCTCCTTAACCTGTTGGTACAAATAAGGTTGCAGAACAGCAGACTTAAATTCTGTTCACGAAACGCGCTTCATACCTGGTAATACACAAGCTCCACCCCTCTGAACAGTGTCTCCAGTACGTTTAGAAGCAGGGAAATTACATGCAGCGTTATCTGGTCTATGCTGCTCACCAAGGTGTTCCAGCCTTTTCTGCTTTTTTTGCCGGGCACAGTTCTTTTCATTGTCTGCTTGTTTTCTAAAGATGTCAAAATTTTCTGGTACTTGGCAGTAGACTGAGGAAGAAGGGTGCTTTCCTGTTAGCCTCACACTGTGCTAGAGGCCCATGTCAGTGCTGCTTGGACACAAGTGGTTCATAGAACTAATCTCTATGTTCTTATATAAAACTTTCGATTAAACTAAGACCCACACACGTGTCCAGGCCCCTCAAGGCACTGGGTGAAGTTACAGCCATCATTTGATACTCAGAATCTCTTTACCTCTTTGACACTGAGTTTTTGTTACTGGATAGAGGTCACCTACCTACCTGCTGCTTTGCTTTTAGGAAAGAATTTTCTGAAATGGGTTTCATTTGCCTTCCTGAAAACTCCATTGGGTTCTATCTGTTTGATGCCTGGTAGCAGCCAAAACTTCGGTTTGCTCCCTTTGTGAGTCTTCTCTGACTCAATACAAATACCCCTATGATGGCCTTTCCTTGTCTGATGAGCCCAGATTCTTAATCCCAAATTAGACTTAGGGCCCAACTGTAGGATACTACTGAGCCTTCTCTCTCAAATCTGTCACTCAAGCATCCAGCACACTTGACTTTGACCCACAGATTTATCAGGACTCCCCGCGTATACCCAGTTCAGCAGATGTGGTCTGCTGACATGGTATATTGATGGTGCCAGAATATAGAATTTAGAAATCATATCCTTAGTTATTAATTAGATAGTAGTGTGCCTGTGTCTCCTTTTCTGTCTTTCTGTTTCTTTGTGCTTGATTACTTATAAAATTATGAGATGATTGTAATTATGATAAATGAGGTTTTTTTCCACAACTGTCTGATGTACTAGCAAGTTTTGTAACTCATCGAGTGATGTACTCTAAAATGTATTTAGAAGTAGTGTTTTACCATATGCCTATCATATGTACTCTGATTATATAAAATAAAAATTTTCTACTTATTTTAGTGTTCAATTTTTAAATAATACATGTATGTATTTATCATATACAGTACAGCCTCTGTAGTTAACCACCCCTCTATACTGACCACTTTTTTAAGCTGACCTAATTTTCAAAGGCCAGACATGCATGATATGTACACTTCAGGACAGCAGGCCTAGTTCCTGGGTTGACCTCTGTATGTTGGCCAGTTTGTTACAGTTCCTTGGGTGATTCTACCCACAGAGGTTCTACTGTCTTATGTTTACATGTTTAAAATTTATTGATGTTATCACATATATTTAATTATTTAATGTTTCATTTGGGGTTAGAAAATCTGTATCTACTGAAAGAGATAAATCTGTATCTTTTCTTTGAGCCTTGTCTCTACCCTCTCATTGTTCTTGTGTCTAAGCTAAAAAGATAAGATTAAATTAGCCAGAAACTCTTAGCTCAGCTGTAAAATTTTGACGACTCGTTGCTTTTTCATTGTAAAACTACATACTGTCCTGTAAGAATAAAAGTGTTTGGAGTCTATTAAATTGAATATTAACCACATAATTGAGGGTGTATGCTGTAACTTTTATGAAATTACATGCTTTTTATTTTAAATAGTAAGAATCTTGATTTTGGAAGTGTGTTGCATTTGGCATGGAGGGGGATTGGAGCATCTTAAATCTTAAATTTAAGGAACCTATTCCTGTAGGGAATAAAAGGACTTGGAGAATTTGCTTTTTACAAATCCCACAACTGCTGTGCAGAAAGAGTATTTTAAAGAAGGGCTATTATGTGGGAGAAAAAGCACTGTAGGCAGTGCTTTGAAGAAGTGAGATGGAAGCAGTTGTTTCTGCTTTTCACAAACATTTGCCTCACTCTGGAGCTATGGCTCAGGGAGGGGTGTAGATCAGCCCTTAAGAAACAGATGACTATCCTGATAGCTACCCTGGGGATGGGCTAGATTTAGGACACATGAAAGCTGCAGAGAAGGGCCTGGAGTGCTCTATTTTGAGTCTACAAAGTAAATGCTAAACTATGCAGTGAATCATAGGCTTTTGGATGATCAATAAAGGCAGCTGAAATCATAGACTTGGAATTAGCAAGAACTAGTGGATGGAAGGGAGGATAGTTAGGGTCTATATTTTCTTTTTCTGTAACAGTAAGAATTTAATGGGATGGCTGACTCTTATTATCCTTTTCTGAAACAATGAGGTTTTAATATGTAGATACCTAAGTATGTCCATCCAAAATATTTGGATTCCATGCTTCCTATAATATAAAGACATTCTAAAGAATTAAAGTAATGTGAGTTGGATACAATGCCAGAATTACAGAGGACATTAGAGATTCTACCCAATTGAGGCCTAAAGTACCAAGATCCTTTTGCATATGGCAGAGCTGGTGCTGAAGGTCAAGTTCTTCTCTCTGTTAAATCATACTCTTTCTTTTGTAAAAAGGGAGAATGATGACCAGAAAGATTTGAAACATCTGTTTTATTATGTGTTGATATATAAACAAGGGCTAGTTGCGACTTTGTAGCCAATTGTCTGAAGTTAGTGAAGGTACTTCAGTAAATAATTTCCTTGAATGAACTGCTATAATGGGCAATCAAGAAGTCAAGAGATTATGAAGACTGCATATTTGCCTCTGGACACCACACAATCAGTGATACCCAGGAACATATGAAAGGGAAGAGGATAAGGGTGTGAGCTTTGAAACTTCATCAGTTTCCTGTGCTCAAGACTTGGCATGTCACTGTAGCTTGGCTGGCTGAGGCAACGTTCTTAACCTTTTCTTTACAAAATGGTTATAATAAATATACTTATCTGATTTGTTGAATGTGAGATGAGTAAATGGATATCAAGCATCTAGTACAGATATACTAGCACATTTTATATACATAAGTACTCAAAAATGATAGTTATCATCATGTTCTTCATTTAGAAAAAAATAAGCTCCATGAAGAAGATAAAACAAGACACAATCAATCAAACAAACAGAAAGATGAAAACAGTTCAGCTGTAATGTGATATATGCCATGGTAGAGAATTATGAAATCACAGAGAAGAGGTATTTTAACTCATAACTCAAACTTGAAGCAAGAAATTCCAATTTCAGGTCTCTCTCACCTTCTCTCCATCAAGAGAGGGAACCCATTTCCAGCTCTCTTTAGAAGTGCGCTAAATTTTCTCTTTGTTTTCCTAAATAAAATTTCCCTTTGTTACACTGAAACAAAAGAAAGGACATCTAAAATTCAGCTCATAGTCTCTGAATATTCCAACTGATCACTTTCCTGACATTCACCTTGACACACCCATTCCTGTGGCCCCCAATTTTGAACACTTCCAGTGTTTTTTCTTTATCTCAGTGGTTGCTTAAACCAGAAACATGAGGTTATCCCAGACAGACAGCATTTCTTACTTGCTGATTTAAATAAAATCTTTTAGCAGGGGCTCATAGCCTCTGGGCAGAGGCCAAACTTCTTATTTGAGTAATAATAGCATCTGTATTGCCACAGTTTCTGTTTTCAGTACTTTCTACATATATTGTCTTGAGTTCAGTCATTTAATCCTTACTATATTTAAGAACTATTACATCTTCTATTGTCTTCCATGTGCATGACAATTTCTGAGATAGTAATGTAAAAAACTGCTCGAGCTATAATGTATAGAATCTAAAGTATGTGATGCTCTGATCCATTCCTATGAACAAAACATGTTGTTATGGCCAAAATATGTGTGCTGTGACATCTGCTATGTTGTGTCTGAATCTGCATACCAGGAGAGCCAGCTCTCTGAAATTGTGAAAGAATCAGGCAAATCAAAGCCCTCAAATTAATGAACCATTGTTTTGCAAGTTGTAGGTAAGAAATCAAAATAGTTGACTGATATCTGATTTTCGAAAGGGTGATGTAAGTGATGTTCGGGTCAGTGCACCTTGGGCCTGGGTCATGATACCAGCTTCATTGTTCCCTGAACATCTTATACTGCAGCTAGTAATGGAGGTTCCTAGGTCTATATCTTAACCACCTGTTGCCACTTACATGTGTTGGTTCTCTGAGATCTTGAGCCCCTCCTCCCTTCCCTTAGATTTGTCCCTTAAATGTGGCAATGGCTGTTATTCCTCTAGAACTGAGCCTCATTATTTACTAAATCAGAATCTGTACTTGCCCCTTGAGATTTTGAAATTGTAATCAGTTTAGCCTGAGCCCCATAACCATCTTGGGGTCTCTGTATGTACCTGCTACTAGAATTCCTGATTGTTTTACACTTCATGTAATCCATTCTTTGCCCATTCTCATTGAGGTTTCTCCTATATTCCTACAGTGCACTTTGTACCCTGGCACTGACAACGTAGACACACATACACAACTAAGAGCCTACTCTCTTATAGTACAGCGTGTGTATCTCTGTTATCATGATTTTCAAAGGCTGCTTTATAGCCTTTTTCTGTTTGTGTTATGGCTACAGATGTCTGTCTCTCTGACTGTTATGATTCTAAAGGGCTAAGGCTATTCCTTCATTTTTATGTCCCCATGGAACCTGACATAGTGCCTTTCAGGCCATTGTCATTCAGAAAATAACTGTGGAACAGGGAACATCATAGTATAGTAGAAACAGGAAACAAAATATGACTAATTAATCAAATTTGATAGTTGATGTCAATAGACGTTTATTAGTTGGTGAACAGTAGAAGCAAGGATAGGTATGGGTGGTAATTTTAAATAACATTGCAGAATATTTCGTATGTTTTGAAGGGAGCAGAATAGACAACTAGAAGTGTGGTGACTTATAATGTAGGCACATAGTTTTAAAATGTAATCACCTCCTTTCTTTTTTCTCCCAGCACTATGGACTTGAAAAGATTTCAAATTCCAACCAAATAGCTTTTTCTTCAAACATGTATGTATTGATGGAAAACATAATCCCTGTATTTTTTATTCTTTAATATTAACATTCATAGAATGCTACTTGAGTGCAACTTACTATCTTAGAACACTTTAAAATTTTGAAACTGGAAATCATTTCCCAGGGGAAAAGTAAAATGGTATTCTTTGTGATTGCTTCAAAATCTAGAGCCCAGTGAGTTTGCAGATTCTAAACTTGGCAAGCCACTATTCCTAGTGGGAAGTATTTTGGTTTTAACTTCCTTTGGAAAATCTCCCAAGCTCAAGGGGAAATAAACATACTCCAAGAATCAAGGCTCCTTTTAGAAATTCAATTTAAAAAAAATTTTTTTTTCAGGGATTCTGCCTCTCTGGCTCTTTAAAAAAAATTTTTCCCCCTTAATCAACATTTCTTTCTTTTCTTGACAGCAGCCCAAACCAGCCTTTTCCTGGGCTCCCAAGGCTGTGCAACATTTGGCAGGCGAACAAGGAAAATGGGTGGGAGACCCTTACAAAGAGGGCAAATGAGAAATGATGTTTCTACTTCCCAATATTCTTGGCCAAATCAGTTTTCTCTGTGGGGGCAGAACACTCTGGAACCATTTCAAGTACTCCTCTGAGTTCTGGGCTTATAGACTTGGACTCATTAAAGTTCATGTAGAACTTTAAAAACTCAGTCCATACTCTTAAATAGCTTAGATTTAGTTCGGGAGATAAAATACTTGCCACGTTTAATGGTAGTATAGCAAATAAAAATACCTCAAAGAAAGTACACACTCGACAGTCAGATGTATGGTCAAGATAGTGAAGGAAGGGCTCAGAGAGTGTGGGGTCTTTGTAGACTTCCTGGTAACATGAGGGTGATCTGGATTTCTAGAGTCTTTGGAGAAAAAATTGGAAGTGTAAGAATGTATCACAGAAGACGGATATTTGACCAGGTTTTGGAGGATTATCAACAGTAATTACTATTATTTGTCTAAGTCCAGTACTGTGTTAAGTACTTTGCATATATTCCTTCTAGTCCTTTGTACTGTGTAACGTGGGTATTATGTGATTTTATTAATGTCTTTTTTTTTTTTTGATGTCAAATGATACTTTATTGAAACATTTTCCTTTGTACTTTTTAACTAGCTGGGCATTCCACAGCACCACTGTCAATAGTATATGTGATGACATGAGGGTGTTGGCTATAGTCATTGTAGCCTACAGACTGGGCCGTTCCCAGGATTTCTTTAATGGTTCCAGAGAGCTCTCTGGCTAAAGATTGGTGCCTCGTTTGTCTGGCAACACTGACAATCTCATCAAAAGTGGTATTTCCATTGTGTTTAATGTTTTTCTGTTTCTTTCTGTCTCCTAGCGGTTCCTTGAGGGCTTTGATGATAAGGGCAGAGGCAGAAGGTACCACTTCAATCTGGGCCTGCCTGTTCTGGATAGTCAGTTTCACTGTAATCCTCAGACCCTCCCAATCACCGTTTGCCTTGGCAATGTCATTACCAACTTTTTGGGGGGACCAACGCAGAGGACTGATCTTGGGGGCCAGGGCTGACTGACCTTTGCCACTGGCGCATCTCAGGTACTTGACTTTGATCTTGTTGGGATCGAACGTAGGCAGCATGGTGAAGGCTGGTGTCTGATGAACCTGGATTCAGGACAACCAAAGAAAAGTGTACCTTGGCCTCCTCTGAGCTGAGAGCTGGAAAGGTTAATGTCTGTATTTATTGGCTTGGAAGTTCTGTGAGGATAAGCATGGATTCATCAGCTTTTATTCATCTTTGCATCCCTAGGCCTAATCTAGTGTTTGGCAGATGTAAAGCACCTGATGATTGTTTGTGGACTGTAGATGACAAAACTAAGGTTCTGGAGTTAAGTAATTTGCCTGAGGTTACGGTGCCAGTAAGTAGCAAAGCTGGCATTTTGCACCTGTCTCTGTGACTGCAAAGCCTAAGATCTCTTTGGTATAATGCTCTGAAGTAATGGATGTCACTTAAACAGTTGGAGAAAAATGAGAAGGGCCATCAAGTTGGAGAATAAACACAAGGAAGATCCCAAATGTGTAACAGGCCAATTTAGCTATGAATGTTATAGGAAAACTGGAAAAACAGGTTGGGATCAGAATATATAAAACTCAGAACTTTTCATTTTTCTTTCAGTTAATGGAAAAATAATAAAAAAATTAAATAAGCAAAACATGACATAACAATGTTTTTAAAAAACTAACACAGCAGCTGTGCAAAGGAGGCTTTGAAATGAGGTGTGGTCGAAAGCTGAGGTGGGTGAGGAGACTGCGATAAGAGGAATTGATAGTTATGTGATCAGGGCTGGCAGAAGTCCCTATAAATGGATATGGGCTTTTCCTCAGATCAGTGGAAATAGAAATAATGGGGGTATGCAAAAGATAACCTAAAGGAAAAATCTTTAGGTATTCATGACCAAGTATGGGCACCTTGAAAAAGGGAAAATTTAAAGACAACTGGATTGTTGTTAGCCTGTGTAACTGGGGAAATGATAATACCCTTGAGAAGGTAGAATAATAATGCTTCTAGCAGAAGTTTAAACCTATTACAACTTGAATCATGACTGACATGTCCAGTGGGAAGGAATTTGAATATTCAGGACTGGTACTCCAACTGGTGGGTCAGAAATAGGATAGAGTTTTAGAACCAAGGCATAGAAAAAAATAACTAAAACCTTGGTAGTAGATGAGGAGAGGCAAGGATTGATATGAAAGAGAAGATTTTTTGATATTAAACCTGCTTCACTTTAGCAGAGGTACATGCCAAGGGTCACAGAGACACTGGGGCAAATACAAGTTAATTAAACATCATTAGGTTTGGAAGTCATGAATTCATTAATGATTTTTTGAGTTCTGGTAAATAATACAAAGGTTTAAAAAATAGAAGCAGCAGATTTGTATTTATTATTTATGAAATTTAGGTGTGGAGAAAGTGAATACTATGCTTATATTTTCTCAGAAAACACTCTATAAGCTTTAGGCTTAATATGGTCACACTTTGTGGCCTTTCTAATAAGTTATTCAAGCATCTACCTGCCTTTTAAGTGGGCACTTTGGGTCCTCTTTCTAAGCCATCACCTTCTTCTTTAATTATACAGGATTCCATGGGCTCACACAATCCAGTGTGGGTGTCAGTCTCTGTAAGCCCCTTAGTAGAGTGGATCGTCAACTATCACTGCTGTCTCCCACCAGCAGGGGGGGAAGCTGAGTCCCACATGGTGTGACTCCAGAGTGGGTGCCATACTGCCCTGGCACTTTGCTGGTTCTTTTCTGTTTCTCTTTGTCTCCCCTTTCCCCCCCAAGCTAAGTTTATATTTTAGTTCAGAACACAAAATATATGGTTAAATGAATTATGATTCAGTCATCTAAAGGAATTGTTTGCATCTGAAAAGATAAAGAAACAGAAGTAGCAAGGTGACTGCGAACCTGGAAAGGCCTGAAGACATATTGGTCTACTGATGCAGACCAGTGGGTGTGGAATGCCACCCTCTCCCAGACAGGGCGATCACCTGCCCAGCTTTCTAAGAGGTCACCCTTGGACACCTCACATGTCTCTTCTTTCCCTTCTAAGGAGGATTCCAAACATGATTCTAAGATACACATTTCTGAGAAGCACCAGATTTTACTCATTTCGACTTGATGTTCTGATACCTCTTTTAATAAAGAGAGAAATATAAGTTATATTTTGTGATTTATCCTCTTATTTGTTTTCCTGAGAAAGAGAGAGAGAAGAGAGGGAGTGGTCATGGCACACAGAGAAGGGACTGAAGTTGAGGGAAAGAGGCTGGTGTTTTCAAAGGTAAAAATGGCTTCCCCCCCTCAGCTTTGGCAAAGGTTAACAAAAGTGGCCACTAAGTGGTGGCAAGGTGTTCTTTCTGGCTTACCTAAATTCTTGGAATCTGGTGCTGGTGAGAATTGAGGCAGAGAGTTGGAGAGGGGAGTTTACACTTTATAGTCCACATAGGGCTTTTCAAGGCAGAGAACAAACTCTGAGATATCTCTCAGATAATTTAGGCCACAGATATTTTTTTTTTAAATTGAGACAGAGTCTCAGTTTTTCACCCTCAGTAGACTGCCATGGAGTCACAGCTCACATAAACCTCAAACTCTTGCCTCAGCCTCCCTAGTAGCTGTGACTACAGGTGCTCATCACAACACCCAGGTTTTTGTTGTTGTTGTTGTTGTTGTTTAGTAGGCCCAGGCTGGTTTCAAACTCACCATCCCCAGAGCAAGTGGCTGGCGCCCTAACCACTGAGCACAGGCACCCCTACTAAGACACCTTTCAACTAGTTTTTATTCATCTTTTTAAAATATGTATCTCACATGTACTTCAATTAACAAGTTTAGTGATATTTTTATGGTAGGAAATATATCCTAGAAACTTGCTATTGTTATATCAATTAGCCTATGGTAAAATGGGTAGCCAAGAATCCATCAGCAACTTTAAGTAAGGACTTACTGTATTTAAAATTCATGGAGGTGGGGGTGGGAACATGGGAAATTCAGAGTTGATGGCCTTGATTTCTTAATAGAAGGTCATTAGCAAAGCATTTAATTGTGATTTTTTTCTTTTTTCTTTTTTATTAAATCATAGCTGTGTACATTAATGCAATTACGGGGTACAATGTGCTGGTTTTATATACCATTTGAAATATTTTCATCAGACTGGTTAACATAGCCTTCCCCGCATTTTCTTAGTTATTGTGTTAAGACATTTATACTTTATACTTAGTAAATTTAACATGTACCTTTGTAAAAGGCACTGTAAGTGTGTTCCAAAAAATTACCCTCCCTCAACCCATCCTCTCCCCCCCCCCCTTCTCTTCCCTCCCCATCTTCTTGGGCTATAGTTGGGTTATAACTTTCATATGGAATTGGTTTCATAGTAGGGCTGAGTACATTGGGTACTTTTTCTTCCATTCTTGGATATTTTGCTAAGAAGAATATGTTCCAGTTCCATTCATGTAAACATGAAAGAGGTAAAGTCTCCATTTTTTTTAAGGCTAAATAATATTCCATGGTGTACATATACTACAATTTATCAATCCATTCATAGGTTGATGGGCATTTGGGCTTCTTCCATAACTTAGTAATTATGAATTGAGCGGCAATAAACATTCTGGTGCAAATATCTTTGTTATAAAGTGATATTAGATCTTCTGGATATATACCTAGTAGAGGAATTGAAGGATTGAATGGCAGGTCTTTTTTTAGATCCCTAAGTGTTCTCCAAACATCTTTCCAAAAGGAATGTATTAGTTTGCATTCCCACCAGCAGTGCAGAAGTGTTCCCTTCTCTCCACATCCACGGTTTGGGGATTTTGTGATATGGGCTTATCTTACTGGAGTTAGATGATATCTCAAAGTAGTTTTGATCTACATTTCTCTGATGATTAAGGATGATGAGCATTTTTTCATGTGCCTATAGGCCATGCGCCTGTCTTCTTCAGAGAAGTTTCTCTTCAAGTCCCTTGCCCACCCTAAGAGGGGATCACTTGTTCTTTTCTTGCTAATATGTTTGAGTATTCTGTGGATTCTGGTTGTTAAACTTTTGTCAGAGATATAACCTGAAAATATCTTCTCCCATTCTAAGGGCTGTCTTCTTGCTTTACTTAGTGTATTTTTGGCTGAGCAGAAACTTTTTGGTTTGATCAAATCCTAGTAATGTATTTTTAGTGTTGCTTCAATTGCCTGGGGGGTCTTCCTCATAAAATATTTGCCCAGGCCAATTTCTTCAAGTGTTTTCCCTGTGCTTTCTTCTAGTATTTTTATAGTTTCATGTCTTAAGTTTAAATCTTTAATCCAGTGAAAGTCTATCTTAGTTAGTGGTGAAAGGTGTGAGTCTAGTTTCAGTCTTCTACAGGTCACCAGCTAGGTCACACAGCACCATTTGTTAAATAGGGAATCTTTTCCCCACTGAATATTTTTAATTGGCTTATCAAAGATCAAATAATGGTAAGTAACTGGGTTCATCTCTTGGTTCTCTATTCTGTTCCATACATCTACCTCTCTGTTTTTGTGCCAGTACCATGCAGTTTTGATCACTATCGATTTATAGTATAATCTGAGGTCTGGTAACATGATTCCTCCTGTTTTATTTTTATTTCTAAGTAATGTCTTGGCTATTCAATGTTTTTTCTGATTCCATATAAAATAAAGTATTATTTTTTTCAAGATATTTAAAGTATGATGGTGGAGCTTTAATAGGGATTGCATTAAAATTGTATATTGCTTTGGGTAATATGGACATTTTAACAATGTTGCTTCTTCCCAGTCATTAGCATAGTATATTTTTCCATTTGTTAACATCTTTAGCTATTACTTTTCTTAGCGTTTCATAGTTGTCTTTATAGAGATCTTTCACGTCCTTTGTTAGGTAAACTCCCAAATATTTCATCTTTTTTAGTACTACTGTGAATGGAATAGAGTCCTTGACTGTTTCTTTAGCTTGACTATTGTTGATATATATAAGGTTACAGATTTATTAGTGTTGATTTTATAACCTGAGATGCTGCTGTATTCCTTGGTCACTTCTAAGAGTTTTATAGTAGAATCCCTAGTGTTTTCCAGATATATAATCATATCATCTGTGAAGAGTGAAAGTTGATCTCTTCTGACCCTACATGGATACCCTTGATCACCTTTTCTTGCCTAATTTCAATGGCTAAGACTTCCATTACAATGTTGAAAAGCAGTGGAGACAATGGGCAACCTAGCCTGGTTCTTGATCTGAGTGGAAATGATTTCAATTTAACTCCATTCAATACAATATTGGCTGTGGGTTTTCTGTAGATGGCCTGTAACAGTTTAAGAAATGTCCTTTCTATACCAATTTTCTTAAGTCTTCTGATCATGAAAGGATGCTGGATATTTTCAAAAGCTTTTTCTGCATCAATTGAGAGAATATGGTCTTTGTTTTGTTTATGAAATGAATTATATTTTATATATTTATGTATATTGAACTAGCTTTGAGACCCTGGGATAAAACCCAGTTGGTCATGGTATATAATTTGTGTGATGTGTTGCTGGATTCTGTTTGCTAAGATCTTGTTGAATATTTTTGCATCAATATTTATTAGTGATATTGGTCTATAATTTTCATTTCTTGTTGGGTCTTTTCCTGGTTTGGGGATCAAGGTGGTGTATGCTTCTTAGAACGTGTTGGATAGTATTCCTTCTTTCTCTATATTTTGGAAAAGGTTGAGTAATACAGGTACTAGTTCCTCTTTAAAGGTTTGGTAGGATTCTGATGTGAAGTCATCTGGTCCTGGAATTTTCTTTTTAGGGAGATTTTGTATAGTTGATGCTATTTCAGAACTTGATATAGGCCTGTTCGACATTTCCACTTCATTCTGGCTAAGTCTAAAAAGATGGTGTGCTTCCAAGTATTGGTCTATTTCCTTCAAATTTTCATATTTCTGAGAATAGAATTTCTTGTAATATTCATTAAGGATTTTTTTAATTTCTGAGGAGTCTGTTGTTATTTCATCATTGCCATTTCTGATTGATGAAATTAGAGATTTTACTTTTTTTCCTGGTTAGGTTAGCCAAAAGTTTATCTATTTTATTGACCTTTTCAAAAAACCAACTTTTGATTTATTGATCTGTTGTATAAACCTTTTCATTTCTATTTCATTTAATTCTGTTCTAATTTTGGTTATTTCTTTTCCTCTGCTGCATTTGGGGTTGGAATGTTCTTCCTTTTCCAGTTGTTTGAAATGTCCTATTAAGTTGTTGACTTCCTCTTTTTCCGTTCTTTTGAGGAAGGCTTGCAGTGCTATAAATTTCCATCTTAGGGCTGCCTTTGCGGTATCCCAGAGGTTCTGATAATTCATGTCTTCATTATCATTTTGTTCCAAAAATTTGGTAATTTCCTTCTTAATCTGTCTATGACCCAGCTATTGTTCAGCATAAGTTTATTTAGTTTCCATATTTTTATATGAGTATGCAGATTCCTATTGTTACTGAGTTCAACTTTTATTCCATGATGGTCCTAGAAGATGCAAGGAATAATTTCTATTCTTTTAAATTTGTTGAGGTTAGACTTGTGACCTAAGATGTGGTTGATTTTGGAGTATGTTCCATGGGCTGATGAGAAGAATTTGCATTCAATTTTGTTAGGATGAAATGTTCTGTAGATGTCTGTTAAATCTAATTGTAGAATGGTTAAGTTTAAATCTAAAATTTCTTTGCTTAGCTTCGTATTGGAAGATCTATCCAACACTGCCAGTGGAGTGTTAAAATCTCCAACAATTATGGCATTGGAGGAAATCAAGTTGCTCATGTCTGTTAGTCTCTCTTATAAATTGAGGAGCATTTTAATTGAGTGCACAAATGTTAATAATTGAAATCTCATCATGTTGAGTGTTACCCTTAACAGATATGAAGTGACCATCCTTATCCTTGCTTACTTTTGTTGGTTTAAAGCCTGTATCTGCAAATAAAATTGCAACACCTGCTTTCTTCTGCTTTCCATTTGCTTGGAATATAGATGACCATCTCTTCAAGCTGAGTCTATGTTTATCTTTTAAGGTAAGATGAGATTCTTGTATTCAACAGATATCTGGCCTGAGTTTTTGTATCCAGTCAGCCAACCTGTGCCTCTTTAGAGGACAATTTAAGCCATTCATATTAATTGAGAATATTGATAAGCCTGGTAGAATTTGGGATATTGAGTTTTTTGAAAGTCCAGTGGTCATTTTTAATCCATTTGCCACTGTGGAAGTTGGAATTTGATCAAAAATTTCTGAATGAGTTTACTGTGGTGGTAGAGGATTGTGCTGATCATTATGGAAGATAGGTCTGAGAATATCCTGGAGAACTGGTTTAGTTATGGCAAATTTCTTAAACATGTGAATGTCATTAAAGTATTTAATTTCTCCATCATAAATTAAACTCAGTTTAGCTGGATACAGGATCTTAGGTTGAAAGTAATTTTGCTTTAGGTGATTAAAAGTTGATGACCACCCTCTTCCAGCTTGAAAGGTTTCAAAAGAGAGATCTGCAGTCATTCTAATATTCTTCCCCTGTGGGTTGTAGTCTTCTTACATCTGGCTGCTTGTAGAAGTTTCTCCTTCATCTTAACTTTGGCAAAGTTAATTATAATGTGTCTGGGAGATGCCTTATTCAGGTTGAGTTGTGCTGGGGTTCTGAAACTGTCTGCTATCTGAATTTCAGAATCTCTTGGTGTGTCTGGGAAGTTACAAAGGAAGATACAAAGGAAGATGTGAACAAAGCTACCACATTCTTGAATAGAAAGTCTTGAATATAAAAAACAGCAACAAGTTGATAATTACAGAAAAACACAACCCAATAGAATAAAAAGGCAAAGAATATTAAGAGGAATTTAGGAGATAAATACATGCAATTGCTGGATGTAACGATGGGAAAGCTCGTGAATGACTTGTTGATGTGTGAATTGTTGCAGCATTTGAGACAGACCCTCTCAAATTTAGACACACAAATACCCTTTATATTTGCGGTTCCTCTCCCATGAATTTAGCTTATAGAAATAAAAAATTAAAAGATTAGTGAATATGATATAGGAATCAGATGTTTTTAGTGTGGTGGTTGCTTGAGACAGCAAATAACTGGAAGAAAAGCCAGGAAAACAATGTGTCAATGTCTGTTAGGAAGTACACATATCATGTCCCACTTTGGTAAAACCAGTAATGTGTATACATTTAATTTCATATGGTGAATTACCATGAGGAAAAAAAAGAAACAATTGGATTGTTAAAATGGGATAACTAGTTGCAAGCAGATCAGATTATGTATCTATGGGAGAAAGAAAAAGGGAAAACTATGAAAAAAAATTTTAAAGAGACTACATTACAAACCATGCCAGTGTGTATAATAGTTTATTTATGAATTTATCTAAATATAAATTTTATAGACACGTATACATATATACATATATATACACAACTTTTCAAAATTAAAAACATAAAACAAGTTTTCTGCATTTAAGTAACTTGGGGTCTAGTTGTCAGATTATAATATAAAGTAGAGATGGAAGAAATAAACTTGTCTATTAGTTCTAGCTTTCAAATAACCTTCTCATTTGATATAAAAAATTCTCAACTGCTCTCTCACCTCCTTCTGCCTTCCTTCTCTCTTTTTCTCTCTCCTGTCTTCCCCCTCACTCTTCTCTATGCTCTCTCTCTTCCCCACTCTCTCCTTATCTTTCTCTCCTCTTTTCTCTCCTCCTCGATACTGCTCTGCAGCCTCCTTCCCCCTACCAATAAAGACCTTTCATACAAAAAAAAAAAAATCTCAACTATTTTTAACGTGTATTTTCTAAGTAGGCTACTGGTCAGGAGTTTGGTTTGCCACATGCATTTTCTCCTCTGGAGAAAGTTTCCATATAGAGAATGCATACAAGCCATGAGCCATGAAGTGTCACACTCTTACTTGGGGCTAGGATCAAAAGTCATCTAATGACGAGCTTTTTGGTTAAGAAGAAGGTGGTTTAGGTTTGAGGTTAAAGTGAGGTTCATGTTCCACTTACACTGAAAATGAAGTCTTAGAATGAAAATGCTGAAGACTGCTTGTTGGAGGAGGGGGTTAAGGTTATGTAGGTAGAACAGACTCCAGGATCCAGAGGCCACTGACTTTTGTCATGATCACAGCTGTAGGGATAAGCCTAGGAGCCCACAGGTGGAGAGTACACGAGGAAGGAGGGTGAATGGAATCCTCCCAGCCTTTGGGGAGAGCGCAGTGCACATTTGCCAACAGCTTGAAACAGGAAGGCATAGAGGAAGAAGAAAGCCACACTTCCCCTAAGAGTAAGAGGAGAAAGAGGAAGAGCCTGCACTAATTCTTGCTTCTGAACTGCTGCAAGCCTCCCACAGTGAACCATGTTCATGAAAACGCAACTCTCGATAATCAGATTAGTTATTCTTCCTCTCTTCTAGAGGAGTGAAACAGAGATCAGAGAGAGGAGCCAGAGGCATTCCATCTGACACTCCTCAAAGTGAAGATGGAGGGCAGATGCCCCTTCCTCTGCAGGCTACCTGCAGCTTGAAAATTTGTCCCTGACACTGTCAATAACATTTCATAAGAATGATAAGATTGTCATAAGAAGATTCCCATTGGGTGAAAGTCTTCAAGAAATTTTCAAAATGCTCACAGGTGAAAAGGAAAATGCATTTTTCCACCTTTTTTTTTGTATCATCTATTACATAAAATGCTTGCTTTCAATTATGCCAGACAAATGAGCACAAAACTCAAGAAGTGTTCTCGAATTTTGCCGAGAGTCTTGAAAGTTGCATTTGATTATCCTGTGGACATATGATTCTCCTTACATTCATGCGGGAGTTATAGGAAAAGCTTTGCCATTATTGTTATGTCAATTGTGTAATTAAGAAAGATGGTTGTATTGTGCTGATAATTTGCATTAACAACTTGGAACTAGTTTAAAACGACTGGGATTGTTGTTTGCTTAGAAATAGCATTCAGACAGCCTGCAAGATTGAGTCTTAAACTCTTCAAAGCTTTTGAGATTGTGAAGTTAGCATGTATGAAGGTACAAATTGATAAATACATGTGATCACATTTGAACACTTTCAGATTGCTCTAATGTTATTGTTTCTCTCAGTGTAGAAATGCAAATATATACGGAAATATTTACATTTTGCTTCTAGGATAATTCTGGGCCTTAGAGATTGATAAATTAGCAAGTTTTGTGTTTGCTACTTCTAAGAAATAAATGCATGGCTCAGGAAGAATTCACTTGTCCTGATTGTGGAAGAAAGAAATATGGCTGGTGACTCTATACATGACCCGTATTATGATGGCACCCAGCCAGAGATCTGGGAGTTTCTACATGTTCTTCCTGTGACTCTACCCATCTTTCTGCATCTATTGCCAGCATCTAGACCACATCTTTACCCTTTCTTGCTTAGACTGTTGCAGTAGGCCATATTCTGGTTTTCTCTCCTCAAATTTTGTCTGCCTTGCTATCTCCACTCCCCATCTGACATCATTGCTTGCCCCAGTGTAACTTCTTAATGAGTTAACGGCCAACTACACACCAGAATATAACTCCAAAATCTGAGTTCCTGAGGACTATGGCACATTGTCTCCCAATAAAAACCAGGGTCTTCTGCCCCCTCACTTTCAAAATCCCATCAGGTCCAGTTGATCACATCTTGATTTCCTGTGTGTCTTTTCCTCTTTTTCCCCCTTCTTCTTCACTCAGCTTGTTTCAGGCTCTCAACAATCCTAAGTAGATTATGATGAATAATCTTCAGTTTCCAGTCTACTCCATTCCATTCCATTCAACTAACATCTGGTGGCAGGGCCTCATGAAACACAATTTGATCAAGTTGCTGCCCTTACAAGAAAAACAGCAGGCACCACTCTTTAGCGGTTCTCAGTGGCTTTCAGGACGAGGGCCATATCTCTTTGCATGGCACCCTTAGCACTTGCAGATCGGGGCCTTGCGCTACTCTCTAGTCTCAGCTTTTGATTTTCCCCCATCTCTCTGCCACAGCCAATTCCATTGTGTTGCCTGTAAGTTTCACAAGAACTTTTTCCTGTGTGCCTGTGCCTTTGCATAGGATTTTGTTCTCTGCGTAGAATTCCCATCCTCCTTCTCTCCCCACAATTCTTGGCTGAATAATTCTGAGTTGTTTTTTAAAACTTGTCTGACTTTTTCCCAGAAAACTTGCCAGCATGAAATGCCTGTTTATGAGAAGATTGTGTCTTATTTATCATTTTTACATCATAGGCAGACCCACCTAAGGGCAGGCTTCCTGACCTCAGAATCTCCAACAGACTCCTCATAGGATTTTGCTGAAGAGCTACTTTTCATTTCTTTATATTTTATATTACTACAAATTATTCCATAAATATTGGAATGTGTCATAAATTTTATTTAAAGGCACAGATTATTTAAGTCTACTATTGTATTTTGATTGCAAGGTAATCTGAGATATTTTCATTCAGGTGATGCTAAATTTGTTAAAAATAGCATCTGTAATATTGTCACTGACTTCTGTCATAATCACTAGTGCCATAATGTTTATATCATTTTTTTTATTAACAAGCAGAATTGTCCGAGAATAGGATCATTTTTATTTTAAAAAATAGCTCCATTTTTGCTAAAACTATTTTTTAATGAAGCAACTGTTTGTTTTTGACTTTGCAACACGGTTTGTCAGGCCCTGCGTTTCTGGGTGCATTGCATAATTAATGTAAACTTGGGGAAACTTGTCTTGTGTTGTTTTGTTTTTAATGGTCCAAATTTAAGTTGCTTTTAGTCACAGGATTTCTGTAAATACAAACTTATGTCAGAAGAGGCCTTTTATTTACTTTTTTGATTCAACTCAGCATGTTTATTTAATCTGCAATGATTCAGCTTACTAGTTTCTTTAGAAATTTGGAGTGTGTGTTCTCATGATGGCTGAGTACACTGATGGCTTTGATCTGAACTGTAAAGGCTCAGAGAGAGGGCATTTTTTTTCACAACAAACCAAGTTATAACTAAAGTTATAACAGAGTCTGTATTAATTTTTCAGAGGCCCAAACAAGAGAAGGATGACCAGTCCATCTATATTCCTTCTTTAGGCAAGATGGACTTGCGCAGTCTGTCCCCTGAGTCATCAGTGCCCACCTCAGTCCGCACTTGCTCATTTTCCTACTCCTACATTGCTTAGTAGACTATTCTCCCTTTGCTTTGGATGGTCACCTGAATTTTTTGTGATCTTTCCCAGGTGGCTCATATCTCAGCATTCATTGCTACCACGTATGCTCTATTTACTTTTAAGTTTCAGAATATTATAGGGCTATCCACATTGTGGTTACACAACTTGCCTTTCTACATTTTGAGGTAAAGTTATAAGTCAGCCCTTCACCCAGAATATGTACACTGCACCAATTAGGTGTGAATTAACCCTACCCCTCCACTTCCACCTACTTGAATTTTACATTCAAATGTGCACATAAATGTTGATTTACAAGTTCCTGTTTAGTATTGAGGACATGTGATGTTTGGTTTTCCATTCTTTTGATCCTTCCCTTAGAAGAATGATCTCTAGTTCCATTCAAGTTGTTACAAGAGATATTAGATCACCATTTATTTTAATGACTGAGTTTTCCTCCATGGCCTGTGTGAAGGATCTTAAAAAAAGAAATGTTTGGAGCTGGTGTGTAGTCTTTGTCCTTTCTTACGTGAATGGTTAGTATTTCAAATAAGTAAGATCCTTTTAGGTTCTGATACCTTCATCCAGGACTTCGGTAATGAACTGAGAGTTTCATGGTCTGCTTTCATACAATTTAGATGCTTTATAAGTATAAACCCAAATTATATTTAATATTTTAAAATTTAATGATAATAAATTAAATGATAATAAATTAACTGAGTATCATAGAACTTCAGTGCTGGGAGGGACCAGAAAGTAATTTATTGCTTCTGTGTACAAATGTTCTCAGCTTGAACATCCCTTGAGATGGAAACTCACTACCTTATGGGGTAGTTCATGTTGTATTTAGAGAGATCTGATAGAAACTTGGTCTTCATATTGAATTGATATTTGTCTTCTTGGAATTTTTATCCTGTAGGTCTGATTCTGCTTTTGAGTCCACTCATCCGAACCTTCCCTTTTGAATAGCTATAGAAAACTATCAAATATTTCTCTGTCTTCTTTTCAGTTTTTCTTCTTAATACTCTTCTTTACACTCATACCTGTAATCCTAGCACTCTGGGAGGCCTGGGCTTGAGCTCAGGAATTGGACACCAACCTGAGCAAGAGTGACCATCTCTACTAAAAGTAGGAGAACTAGCCGGGCGTAGTGGTACGCGCTCTCAGTTACTCAGGAGGCTGAGGCAAGAAGATTGCTCAAGGCCAAGAGTTTGAGATTGCTGTGAGCTACATCACTCTACCCAGAGTAGAGTGTTTTTATGTTTTTAGGTCTTTATACTCTTCTCCCTCTGATATGATCTTAAGTCCTCTCATTATCTGGCTGTTTAGTTGTTTTAATAGTTTGTTTCTAATTCTACTAAAATATGGCACCCAGACACAAAGATGAGGTCTTATTACCTCCCTTAGGATAGTGCAACCTGAAAAGGAATTCATTTTTAGGTGTATGTGAATATATCATCGTATTAGCTCATACAGAAACTGTTCAATAGATACTGCTAAGTCACTGTGTTAGTTTTTCATTGCTATAAAGGAAATACTTGAGGCTGGGTAACTAATAAAGAAAAGAGGTTTATTTGGCTCCTGGCTCTAAGGAGTGTGGCACTAGCATCTGCTTCTGGCAAGGGCTTCAGGGAGCTTCCAATCAAGGCAGAAGTTGAAGGGGGAGCAGGCACATCACATAGATAAAGAGCAAGGGTGGCAGGGACAGGCAACAACATTATTTAAACCACCTGTTCTCACATGATCTAACAGTGTGAGGACTCACTCATTAAGGCAGAGGAGATATCAAGCCATTCATGAGGAACCCAGACCCAAGACCCAAACACCTCCCAGTTAGGCCCACCTTCAACATTGGAGATCTAATTTCAAAAAGACATTTGGAGGGAAAAAAAACATACAAACACTATCATTCATTTTATGCCCTATTTTTTATATGTATGTATATAAGCATGTATGTGTGTATTTTTGAGATGGGTCTCACTCTGTTGCTCTGGGCAGAGTGACATGGCATCATCATAGCTCACAGCAACCTCAAACTATTGGGCTTCAGCGATTCCCTTGCCTCAGCCTCCTAAGTAACTGGGACTATACTATGCCTGGCTAGTTTCCCTACTTTTAGGAGAGATGGTCACTCTTGTTCAGGCTGGTCTCTAATTCCTGAGCTCAAGCCCAGGCCTCCCAGAGTGCTAGGATTACAGGTGTGAGGCACCACACCCGGTCGGCATTTTATATGTGTCCAGCAGGTATTCTGGACCTTACTTTGATGCATTATGTTTATTCTTGTTGTATTTTACCTTCTTATAGAAGGCTCTTTTATTTTAAAAGTTTAGATTCTGAATCTGCTATCTAATTTACTCATTGTTCCTTTGGACCTCAGGTTATCTATATATTTTGTGAATGTACCTTCTGTAGCTTCATCAAAGGAAATGATGAAAAATGGTCAACAGGACCTAAAAGAGACCTCTGCAAATTGTCACTAGAAATCTCCCTTCACTTTGATGCTCATCCTTTAATTGGAGACATTCATAGTTGCCCAACAAGTTACAAATCCACATAGTTGTCTGAATATTCAGCCCATTTTCCTGCCTTTTCTTTCTTTTTTTTTTTTTTGAGACGGAGCCTCAAGCTATCCCCCTGGGTAGAGTGCCATGGCATCACAGCTCATAGCAACCTCCAAATCCTGGGCTCAAGCGAGTCTCCTGCTTCAGCCTCCCAAGTAGCTGGGACCACAGGCGCCCGCCACAACGCCCGGCCATTTTTTGGTTTCAGCCATCATTGTTGTTTTGGCGGGCCCAGGCTGGGGATTCGAACCCACCACCTTAGGTGTACGTGGCTGGCGCCTTAGCCAATTGAGCCACAGGTGCCGAGCCTTTCCTGCCTTTTCTTTTTTTTTTTTTTTTTTTTAATTTTTTTATTGAATGATAACTATGTACATTAATACACTTCTGGGGTACAGTGTGGGGTTTTCACATGCAATCTGAAATACTTCCATCAAACTGATCAACACAGCCTTCATGTCATT
>CAUYQV010100159.1:0-17974 GCA_963574575.1 Galagoides demidoff | reverse complement strand
AACCCGCCATCTTAGGTGTACGTGGCTGGCGCCTTAGCCGACTGAGCCACAGGCGCCAAGCCAAAAAAGGTTTTCTTTTTAACCTTTAGTCATGTTTACACTTACCTTGTCCTTACCAAGATTGTTTACAACTTCCTTTTTCAGTAGCAATTTTACACATGTTCAACTTAACCTACTAGGTGGCCATTTAATTCAAACCAAACCAAGATGACATATGTCACTTTATTATTTATTTTGAGACAGAGTCTCACCCTGTGCCCTTGGTAGAGTGCCATGAGTTGTGAATTAACCTCAAATTCCTGGGCTTAATTTCTGCTCGTAACCTCAAATTCTTGGGCTTGAGCAATCCTTCGGCTTTTTAAGTAGCTGGGACTACAGGCATGTGCCACCATGAGAGACAGGGTCTTACTCTCTACTTATCTGGGCCTCCCAGAGTGCTAGGATTACAGGTGTGAGCCCCTGGTCCCAGCGCCCTCTTACCATTTTGACTGTCTATGTTTGGGCTCTACTCCATGGAGGTGGAAGTGGTGATGGTAACGTAGGGAGGGGGGTAAATGAGGAAGTCAGTGGCTGGAACCACAGGAAATAGCCCTCGCACAGGGAGACTATGTTTGTGGATTACCTTTCTGTTTAATTTCTTCTATTTTCCCAGATTCCTCTGGCCATTTTTGCATGACTGATTTGTCAGCATGAAATGGAATGGCTCACACAACAGCTCAGCCCCTCCACATGTCAGGCCCATGAGGTAGCTAAGAAACTTCATGACATGTCATTAATAGGGAAAAAAAACTGTGCATCTTATGAAGCAGGCCCACATTGAGTCTTTAGGACTGTACGGCTTTTACTCAAGCCTTGGAAAGTCAACAGATGTGATAACTCCCCAACCAACTGGTTCTTTTTCCTTAGTTGGGTGATCAAGGGGGTGGCAGTGCAGCTGTCGTTTTTAGCCGCAGAGGTACATTCTTACATTAAACAGAAAAAGTGCACATGTGTTTTATCAAAATGCCCTCTATGTCTGTTTTGAATTCCAGTTCATTGATTGCCCTGCAAATGAAATAAACACACAACAGGGCTTGCTAATATCTTCAATGAAGTGCTTAATTCCTGCTCTTAATCAGCCATTTTCCATCCCGTTTCTCTTTCCTGCCTAACTGTCAAATGTTTCTTAATTAAGAATTATTCTTAATTACAAAGTTTATGTGTCATTTTATTTTAGAGGTAATTAATTAAATTTAACACTAATCATTGGGGATATTGCTTTTTCTGCACACACATTGTTGCTTAATTATTGGAATACCTTGAATCCCCTGACTGAAAGGGGGTTAGAGCGTATTGATTTGTGTCTGGTATGTGACAGCTCGTACAGAATAGGACAGAGACTCAGCCCATCGGCCAGACAAAGAAGGAAGAAGCATTCTTTTTTTTCTTCCTTGACAAAGGACAGTGAACAAATGCACTCTGGTCATTTGGTGCGTTCATTATGTGGGGTCTCTGAGGGCAAGGAAGTGTGATGATTATGGATGAAATTCGATCCTAATAAGAATAGCCAGAGTAAAGCTATTCTTTAAGAGTCCTTGGATACTTGTTTGTTAGAATGGATTTGCCAATTTTTGTATAGGTGGGATTATACTGAGGTCACCCTGAGCAGGTCACTTGGTTGGAGGAGAGAAGAGATCCAGGTGCCAGATTAGGAGAAGGACACGACAGGACACGTTAGCTCTTGGCTCCTCCTCCCCGTCCTCCCTTCCCGAGCACTGTCAGATCTTCTCTCCCGTGTCCCTGCCTCAGAGAGGCCTCCCATAGCTTTCCTTCACATCACTCATCCTTACTGTAACTTCAGCTCATTTGCTCAGTCGACTGCCTGCCTTACCCAGTGAATAAAGTGTCCTTGAGGGCAGAGATGATTTCTGATTTTGCTCCTCACTTACTTGTCATTTGCTCACCTGGTATTTGACACAAAGTAGACACTAAATACATTTTTGAATGGGTGAATGAATGAATGATTAAATGTTTTTTAGACACTGCAAGTGATTTGACTTTTTAAAGTATTAAATGCCCACTCTGTGTGCTGGCAGGACGTGTGGTATTATTAGGTCCTGGGAACGAGGGATGGATGGGTAAAAGATAATCCCTGCTTCAACAATGTATAACACAGTAGAAGAGAAACTCCTCCAGCTGACTATGAGTGAGACTGTGCTCCATGTTGTCATAGTGATCTGAACACACCTCTGTGAGAACATGTAGAAAGCAAATCTGCCCAGTCGGACAAGTCTTCAGAAACAGGGAGATTATTTGAAATCTGTCTCAAGGATAGTTTTGGACAAATGGAGAACTATTAAGAAGATGAACAAAAGCCAGATGTATAGATGAATGTGATGTTATCAAGCTATCAGAGATAGGAAACACACAGTGGCACCGAGTGCTGGCAAGGACACCGTGAGCCAGGAGTTCCCTGCACTGCTGGCAGGACTGCAGAAGGGCAGACATTTTTGGCGAGACTCATCAGAAGATCCAACCCTTCATATTCCACAATATGTCCCCTTCTAGTAATCTATTTAATGATCAGCAGTGTGTGCAGTTCTTGATGTGCAAATTGCTTATCACAGCATATTTAACAAGTATTATTAACAGCCTAAACAAATAATTGTAGGTCAGTGGTCAGATGAATTATGGGAGTTCTTTAGGATGAAGCACTATGCATTCAATAAATCATGTGGTTGAAGACTAAGACACAGACAGGGGCTTGGAATAGAACGTCTATAAATTCAGGGAAAATCTCTACATAAAGTCGTATGCTAATTTTAAATGCAAATTAGGCACAGAAGGAAAAAAGAAATAACAGTAATATACTAATTTGCTAATGATCCTTTGGGTGCTAGTTTTATAAGGATTTTCCTTTGAGTTCTATATATTTTCTGTTTTCCAGATTTTTTGCATTGAATTGTTTATAACAGGGAAACAGATCTGAACAGATCTGACCTTTTATGTCTTTCTTTTTTTTTTTTTTTGAGACAGCGTGTCACTATGTTGCCCTTGGTAGAGTGCCATGGCATCACAGCTCACAGCAACCCGAAACACTGGGGCTTAGGCAATTTTCTTGCCTCAGCCTCCCAAGTAGCTGAGACTACAGGCGACTGCCACAATGCCCAGCTTTTTTTTGTTGCAGTTGTCATTGTTTAGCTGGCCTCAGTGTATGGGGCTGGTGCTGTAACCATCATGCTGTGGGCGCCAAGCCTGAAGTTTTATGTCTTATAAAGGAAATGCAGTATGATGTCTTGTGGCTAAAACATTAAACGCACAGAGAATAGGTTTTAAAAATGAAGGTTTAGTTATAAAGATTATTTAGACTCCAATATAGGGAAAGCCTTATAACTAGTATTTGGGATAACAGGAAAAAAATACAAAATATGGCCCACCATGCAACAATTTTGCAATTTGGCCAAGGATGCAAGATATATAATTTAATAACAAGTCAGATAATAGTTCTAGTAATACTATGGGGCAGGATTCTCTAAATTGATAAAAAGCATGGTGTAGTGTATAAGTTATGGGCTAGGAGTTCAGAGCAGAGATTATCGAGTAATTGCATAGAATTTCTACATGTCTTTTGTCATCTCCCAGCCATGCCTCCTTTTGGGATGTGTGATCTCACCAACTGTGCATGGGCAAAAGGGGTGTGCAAATAACCCCATGGCAACAGGATCAGAAGATGCCTGAGAAGGTGGGGAGGAGGATTCAGAGACCCCAGAACTTGTATCCTAGGGATCCAGAAACGAGTAGATGCTAGTAATTGGCCTCGCTTCCTGAATTAGGCAGCTTTCCACAGGGCTCCACCTGAAACATCTAATGACATAGATGTGCCTTCTCTCACACTGGATGGACTTAGTGATACACACATATCCCCATGTGTATATACAGAAGTGTAAATGTATGTATATTTTATATTTATTTGTGAGAGGGTGTGTGTATACAAACATACACATACATAGAAAGTGCCCCCCAAATGAATACACATTTTAAGAAAAGAAAAAATAATTATATGAAAATGGTAATAACGTACTCCAGTCACATTTAAGTTCTACAGTTATGTTATCAGAATATATGGAGTATTAAAAATGGAATAGAATTTCTCCCTTTCTTAAGATGCGTATATACTTTTTGGCACCCTCAGTATACAGGGTGTCCTTAAAGTTCATGTGTAATCTGTCTATTTTAAATTGCGGTTTATGTGTATATATAATGTCTGAACTTTTTTTTCTGGTCATCACTCCATTTCAATAGCAGGTGATTTTATAAACTGCCTTAACTGGATCTGCTATTTTTATTCTTTGTTGCCACAAGTCTTACCATATCCTAAAATCTTGTTGAATTACTGGTCAAAAATAGGTATCATAATTGAAAAATGCCTTATCTTTTGGAAAGAACAAGAAGAATATTTTTTCTCAATACCTAGAGAACAGATAAATTCCTCTGAGTGTTATTTTAGATTCGGATATTTTTATGTGTTCCCTTAATATTTTTGCGTTTGTTCCTTAAGAATGAATTTTCATCCATTCACAAATATCTATAAATCCTCTACTGTGTGCGATTCTCTTGTACCGAGTAGAGGATTGGAGTGCGGTAGGAAAAGAAAGTGCAAATCGAGGAACCCGAGTCCCTACTGTCTACAGAGACTAAGAATTCTAGAATAAATAAGATATACTCCTTGACCATGAAACATTTATGATTCTTGGAGGTGAATAAAAGTGTTGATTTTGTTTTCAAGTTGCTTCTAGCTGATGACCTGGATGACCTTGATATGTGGGCTGGAGAGAGCAATGCAGTCGTTATGGAACAGGTGGCTCAGGGTGGAGGTTCCCGGTTGCATTGGAGGTTCCAGGTTGCATTGGAGGTTCCAGGTTGCAGTTGTCCTTAACATTTTTTGGAGAGGTGCTCAGAGACCTCTTTAATCATCTGACGAAAATGATTGTTTCTCACCTGCGAAATTCACAAATCTAGCACATTGTAGTTCAGTTTAACAAACGTGTGGACCCTCTCCAAGCCAATCTACACAGATCTCTGATAGGTAGTTAGAATTTAGGCGTGCATTAGGCTGAAACAAGCAAAGGCAATTTCACATTAGTGAAGTCACTGAGGCGAAATGCATGAAATGTGCATAGAAATTTCAGAGTTGTTCCTTTTGAATACCTGGAATTGGATAAGGGCAAAGCTAGACAGAAGGGTAGGGGGTCAAATTCCTAATTACTGAAAATCGCACTGTCTATCATGTCCTATCTTGGGTTCCTTCCCAAGGGCCTGCCTTTAGGCATTGTCAGCTTGTACTTAATTCAGCAAAAGTACCCCATCTGTGAAGTTTTGTTCCAAAAATAGGCAGCTAGCGACAACAAATTTTGTCCCTATCCTTCCCAGGGTGGTTTTCTTCTGCTGCCAGCACCCATGTGCACTCGGCCCTCTGAAACCAAAGGAGAGACCCAGACAGACCGTCCTAGTCACTGACCCTGTCACTCAGAATGATTGAGGTCTGTCTCCTCACTTTCCTGTGTAGGAACATTTTCTCTCCTTAGATTCTCTGTAAGTCAAAACAATCCACTGCCATTATTTTTATAGCACGTCCATCTCCCAGAGTGTCACAAAAACTCTTTACAACAAGAAATGGAATAGAAAGATGATGCTTTGCAGACTTTGGGTATCGTTATTTTCAAACAGAAAGTGACAAGTAGAGATTGAGTGGAGCGAAAAGAAAAGAAAAGGCTGATTACTTGAAAAAACAGTCAAGACAAGACTGATAGATGCCGTACAGAAGCCCGGGTCCTTACACGGACACGCATATGCACACCGTGCAGGTGGGCTGTCAGAGGCGGCGGCTTTTACTGAGAGTTTTGTTGATGTGATCGTCTTGTTATTAACTGTTACTGATGGGAATATGATCCCATGCTTATTCTTGAACATAACTCAGATGGTCTCTGTGAACACACGTCCACATCTTGAAGATTAAAGGACTTAATTTAACACTTAGAACAATGCCTGACATGTGAGCACATTTCAAATGTTTTTCTGTTAATAATGATGATGGTGATGATTAGCAATCATATGGTATTACTTTGTTTATTTCTTATAAGAACCTGGTGAGGTAATAATGATTCTTTGTAACGGTTTTGACTTTTGAGGAAGAGTAAATGGAGAGATCCAAATGAGTGGCTGGTGCACTTTGATCCTTGACTAGAGATGTTCCAATAACATTTCAGGTGCAGGTATTTCTTTTTTTTTTTTTTGCCAGGGGCTAGGTTTGAACCTGCCACCTCTGGAATATGGGGCCAGTGCCCTATCCCTCTGAGCCATAGGCACCACCCCCAGGTATTTCTTTAAGTATTTTTTTTTCCAAGACGACTTGCCTTAGAATCACTGGTGTTCCTTATTTAAAACACAGATTCTTGGGCTGTACCTTCAAGCTACTAAAACAAAATCTCTGGGAATAGATTACTAAGCCTGGCATTTAAGGACATTCCTGGAGATGATTCTTAAGCGTCCAAAATTTGACAGACATCACCCTATTCAGACTTTAGAATAGCTCTGTTTATCTATCACATGTGAGATCCACCTTAAAGGAGGGCTTTAATTTGGTAAGAACTAATGGAGGGAGACACTGGCTCTAATAGGTCTTTCACCACTTTTCCTGCAATTCACACTATTAAATATTTATTCCTTTGGTTTCCAGTGTACATATAGGAGTCTCCATTTAAAATTTAAATACTGGGGGGAACACCATTATCATCCATTAGCACTCTGTGAATTACAGATTTGAAAGTCAATCATTTAGCAGGGCTTCATGGAAAGAGGAGGATGAATGAATCCCTTTGAGGACAAAGCAGGGGGGAGGCCGGGAGCAGAAGAGGCCTAAGGGAAGCCTTGCAGCTGAGAGACCTGGACGCACAGGGGAGTATTGAAACAAAGGGTTCCACAGCCCGGCTGCTGGGAACAAGGAAAGGAGAAACAGTACAAAGTGGTATGAATGGGTTTAAGATGTGTTTGTGTAAAGGTGGACTCCAAGGTCAGGTCAAGTTCAGCCTGTTTCTTGCCAGAAAGTATGGCCTATCATGAATCTGATGCTGGGCCTGTGCGCTGGAGGTCTAATGCTGAGCTGCAGATACCACAGCATAAATTACGGAGCTGAGCATGGACCCTGGACAAGGTGGACAAAATGTTACCTAGATTTAACCAAATGGTAATCAGCTAATTTTGCATATAAATCTAGGCCCAGATGGGTGTTTGTGCCTGTTATCCAGGACTTTGGAAGGCTGGCGCAGGAGAATGTCTTGACCCCAGGAGTTGAAGACCAGCCTGGGAGACATACAAAGCCCTCATCTTTAAAAACAAAAGAAATAGGTGGATGTGGTGGCACAAGCCTGTATTCCTGGTTACTCAGGAGGCTAAGATGGGAGGATGGCTTGCATCCAAAAGTTCACAGTTACAATGAGCTGTGATTAGACCCCTGCACTCCAGCCTGGGTGCCAGAGCAAGATCCTGCCTCTAAAACAAACAATAAACATACAAACCCCCAAGGAAACTGAAGTAAACGAACAGTAAACTCCTTTCCCTCCATTTTTGCATCTGGTGATATTTCAGTTTGAGAGGTAGCAATGTCCATACAGTGCAGCAGCCGGCCTTGTAGTAGGAAAAGATTTACAAAAATTGAAGTGTCCTTTGAAAAAGTGTGGCTGTTTTGACAATTATGCAGTTTAAGGTTAAAAAACTCAACTAAGTTTCATAAATCAAGGTATTGACTTAAATGAGAATACAATATCCAACTGCTTTTCGTTTTTTGTTTTTCTGTGTTTGGTTTGTATTTCTTTGGTTAAAGCGTAACATTTATCTGTCTTCTTGCTAGATTAAAGCCTTGTTTCCCCTCCATTTGAATGCTTTGGTATTTAAATCACATCCTAAAGGGGTTACAGAGCCTTACTCAGGTGGTCGTGGTTTTACTTTGCGTCAGTGGGCTCCTCACAATTATGCTTCTATTCCAGTTTCCAGCCTCACTTACCAATATGATACTCTCTGATTTGGGGCAGGAGAAAACCCAAACCACTGACTCACTGGATTTTTATATGAAAAAAATACACCAGACAATTCCCAGTTACTCAAGCTATATTTAAATCCCAGAGTGCATGGAGTTAAAATAATTGCAAGCATTGAGTGCACACAAAAAGAAATACACCCTATAGAGAAAAGTAGCTCCCGTGTCATTGGTAGGAGGACAGGATGTCTGCTCTGGAGTGGTCTGTGATTTCTGCTGCTGAACAAGGCTCTTTACTTGAGAGTGCATTTATTTAAAAAGGCAGATGCGGGCTGTGGGGGAAGCTGGCATTAGGCTTGATGCATGAAGCCTGATAGTGAGATGCTTGTCTAGCTGAGTTTAACCCTCACACCAATCCAAATATTCCTCCTTTTAACTTTTCCATTTTAGAGACAAGGTCTGACTCTGTTGCCCAGGCTAGAGTACAGTGGTCTGAACATAGTTCACTGTAATCTTGAACTCCTGGGCCCAAGCAATCCTCCTACTTTGGCCTCCTAAATAGCTTGGATGAGAAGTATAAGCCAGCATGCCCAGCTAATTTTCCAATTTTTTACAAAGACGGGAACCTCACTATGTTACTCGGGGTAATTGAACTGCTGGTCTCAAGTAATTCTCCTACCTGAGTTTCAAAAATTGCCCAGGCATAAACCATCAAGACTTGCCTTGCCTCGGTTCCTGTGGCTCAAGTGGCTAAGGCGCCAGCCACATACATCTGAGCTGGCAGGTTCGAATCCAGTCCGGGCCTGCCAAACAACAATGACAGCTGCAACCAAAAAATAGCTGGGCATTATGGTGGGCACCTGTAGTCCCAGCTACTTGGGAGGCGGAGGCAGCAGAATCGCTTAAGCCCAGGAGTTGGAGGTTGCTGTGAGCTGTGATGCCACAGCACTCTACCCAGGGCAACAGCTTGAGGCTCTGTCTCAAAAAAAAAAAAAAAAGACTTGCCTTAACTTCTACTTTTTGGTTAAAAAAAAAAAAAGTAAATGCAATGTTTCTAATAGTATACGAGGTCACAGTAAATATTTCAGTAGTGACAATGTTACCCCACATACACATAAACCCCATATCCTCCTGGGCATACATTACTCATTTCTCCTTCCATTTCCCAGCTCCAAATCTCTGTACCCATTTTTCTTTCTTTCTTCTTTCAGGCAGATTTATTGAGATATCATTGACATGTAAAATTTGTATATATTTAATGTCTACAGCTTGGTGTTTGATATGTGCATACCTTATGAAATAGCCGTCACAGCCCTCCATGGTTAACGTTGTGTGTGCGGATGTGTATGCCTGTAGTACACCCTCTCTTTCCTCTTGACAGTTTCTGTTTTAACAACGACACCACCACACCTGTCACTAAAGCTGTGCTGCCCCAATTTCTAAGTCTTGTGCTGTGGCTGCATGAACAGTCTGGCTATAATATCCCCTGTTCTGGACTTCCCTGTTATTTCTTTAAGCCCATTTTGGGTTACTCTAGACCAGGGGTCCTCAAACTTTTTAAACAGGGGGCCAGTTCACTGTCCCTCAGACCGTTGGAGGGCTGGACTGTGGGCCCCAGGATGAGTCAGCTGCTGAGCAGGACAGGCAGCAGCGGCAAAAACACCCGGTGGGCCGCATATGGCCTACAGGCCGTAGTTTGAGGACACCTGCTCTAGAAGCTGCCCACTTTTTCTGTGCCTACAGTTGAATTCCTGATGCTGTGACAAGACCAGCAGTGTATCCATTATTGCCAGTGAAGCGACAGTGTCCAAGTGAAGATCCTTAGGAGGTCATTAAAAATATATCCTGAAGTTTAGGAGTGAGAGAACCAAACAAGAGTTTTTAGATCTGGGAATACTTAGCCCAGAAGGATTAATGCAGCCACAGGTGGGTCGCCTACTGACATTCGCTCACACAGGGCTTCAATCATGTAAGTATTAGGAGATCTAGCAGAAGAGTCTGGATTTCTGACTTTTCTTGAAGATAGACCGAGAGTGGATGGATATCCTGCGTGGCAGAAGTAGCCTGGAGCTGAGAAGAAGGGGCCTTCCACAGACAGGGTACTGGCCTTTGGTTCCCGGCAGTTCCCATCCCTTGCTCCCATCGGCTCCAGCCACGTACATGCCGGTCTGTCCTCTATAGGCTGCAGTATCTGATAGACAATAGTAAACATAGATCTGTGCCTTTGATTTCATTCTCTTCTGTTGGATAGGCAATTTTGGCAATTAGATGACACATGTGTGGCTCTTTGATAGGTATATTTTCACCAAGTTCTTGGAGATACGCAAACCATCAACTGTCTGAATAGAAAGAAATCTTTGCAATTATTTAGTCAATCATTCGTGTTACAGATAGCGAATATAAAACCCAAAGAGGAAGGGGTAAGGACTTGCTCAACGTTGATGACAAGTTAACATCACAACTGGGATAAAACTCAGGTCACATGGTTCTTCTCAGAGCATGGACTCATAGCTGTTGACATAGATACTGTCCTGTTTGCCATAATGGCACACAAATGTTTGAACTTATCACAAAACCATACAATCCTGTAACCACTTGGGCAGCTTATATTTTTCTTTCCTATTTTAATATGAAAGTACAATATATACATTTAGAAAGAATTGTAAGTTTATTTATTGCACTTGTGCTTTGAATAGTGCCTTTTAAAAAATAATCTGCTTATTTCTACCTATTGAGAGAAATAGCTACTTTATTTCTCACTATTTTTCTTTGGACCACACTGGATTATTTTCCCCCACATAGTTTGTCATCAAACCAAATTAAAAGGTCCAGGGTGGAAGCACCACCCTCCACCCAAGCATCCAAGGAAAGGTTTGATGTGAAAGGTCTGAGTCGTGCCAGGCTCAGCACCAGCCAATTACTGATTGCCCAAGCTGTGTTTTGCCACCCCAAATACATGGAATTAAAATAATTGCAAATGTGTGTATGCACAAAAAGAGAAGCATCTCATATGCACGTGGCTCCTTGTGGTTAGTGAGAAAACAGGGATATTTCCTCTGAGTGAAAGTGATTCCAGTAATTGAAGTCAGCCCTTAACTTAAGCCCATATTTATTAAAACAGTAAGTGAGTGAAGACAGCTTGATAGTGAGGAACCATCCAAAGGATTAACCCTTTCTGTTAGAGGTGTAAATAGTCCCATCCAGTCCAGCAGAAGAATTTTCAGAAAATGCACATTTACCTAATGAAGTATATATCGAACTTGGCTCCCTATGGAAGCTCAGTTTATAACCCCACTGAGAATGCCTGGCCCATTTTCTGAGCCCAAATCTGTGAGCTAAGTATTTCTGTGATCCAGCCACTAGTCAGGGTTAAGCATTAAGAACATTGTAGAAGTTGGCAGTCAGGAACAATTAAGCTAAGGCTCATGGCCATGGTGAGGAGAACGTCCTTTATAAAGTCCGGTGTTGCACCCGAAGACTATCTTATCAGTCGTCCCCGATTGAGACCAGCAGTTTAACACAACAGAGAGTTCTCTGCAGCTTGCACATATAAGCAAGTAACAACCATTTATAAAAGTTCATTTCTTTATTTTCTTTAAACCACCTTAGTTCTGACTACCAAGTTCCATCCAATTCTTGCCACATTGGTGAGGAAGTTGTCTTTTCTTTCTTAATGAAGCTAATTCAGCCCTTATAATGTACCCAGAAACTGGTGAAGCGTATCTAAATTCCAGTCTGTTGGCCAGGCACGGTGGCTCACGCTTGCAGTCCTACACTCTAGGATGCCAGGGCAGAAGGAGCCATTGAGCTCAGGAGTTCAAGACCAGCCTGAGCAAGAATGAGACCTTTTCTCTACTAAAAATAGAAAAAAAAAAAACTAAACTATCCAAGGGTTGAGGTGGGTGCCTGTAGTCCCAGCTACTCTGGAGGCTGAGGCAGGAGGATTGCTTGAGCCCAGGAGTTTGAGGTTGCTGTGAGCCAGGCTGACATCTTGGCATGCTAGCCTGAGCAACAGAGTGAGACTCTGTCTCAAAAATAATAAAATAAAATAAATAAACTCCAATCTGTTAAAGTTGCTGCTGGCACTGTCATTGTCAGATACCTTGAGACATGGCAGCTCAACTTTTACTGTTAGAAAAAGAATCTTTACTGAGGTTATAGTATCAGTCCCTTGGACAGCACCTGCCTGGGCACATCATGGAGCTACCCTATGGTAGATGGAGCATTTGTACTTGGCAGAGACACTTCACTCCCACGAAATTCCCTCTGCTCCCCAGTCGGGAGGAACTTGTCATTCTTGTTTTATGTGAATCTTCTTCCAACCCATTTGTCTACATCTTATTAGAGACTATCTCCCTTTCACGGATCCTTTACTAAACAGAGGGAGAGGTGGGCAGGTGTGGAGGGAGGGGGAAGAGAGAGAGAGAGAGGACACTTGAGCAGAAAGGGAGGGAGGGAATGGATACCAGAGAGGAGTTAATCTGTGGGAGGGGAGTGGTTCAGAATTCAGAATGGAGCAAACTCTCTGAAATCACTTTGGGGATTAGCAGTGGAAAGGCTGATAGAAGAAATCTGCTTTCTCAGTGTAATACTCTGGTACAAATTCCCTCTACCTTCCTTCTCCTATAAACCACAAGATAAATTTAGAGTTTCTACACTAAAAATCTCAGACATCTGTATCTCTTTCCTCACCTTTCCCTTATCAGTTCCCTATTTCGTGTGTATTTTTTATGAAAAACCCCCTGTGCCCTGTGAGGGTGTGTGTGTGTGTGTGTGTGTTTCCACTATACCTCGGAACTGAGATTATATGTTTTCTCTTTATTCTCTATTTTTGTTGCTCAAGGGAAAACTGAACATTTAAACTTAGAAAAGGAGTCATACCAGCCCATGATGTTCAGACGAGCTAATAAATTCCCTCTTGTCATTACAATCTCTGATTCCTTTGGTAAGTCATTAGGCCAATAGGTTTTCCAGAATAAAGCTTCTATTCTATTAGCAGCAAGTGTGAATTCTGTAGCTTCTGGATATTTTGGTACAACTACAATTTCAGTTCAATTGCATTCTCTGGGATAGGTAATGACGAACACAATTGCCCTACTTTTAGGTACAGGCGTTCTTCTCTTTGAATAAACTCACCAAGAGACAAAGTAACCTGGAAACATTCCCCCAAGAATATTCCAATGAATCATTTCTAGAAGAAACCAATTAGTGTAGGGGAATAAGCTGGATCTTTGAAATAGTTTGACATGTGTCTACATACTAGCTACGTGGCCATGGATAGGTTATTTAACTCTCTAACCTTCACTTTATTATCTGTAAGTGAGGTAATGATGCCACCATCACAGTTCAGGCAAATAATTGGTGTTCTGCCCATGAGAGAGGTTGTTATCGCTGCATTTACCATCCTTACCAATAGACTCTTGATTCTTATTTTTTTTATTTTTTGCAGTTTTAGGCTGGGGCTGGGTTTAGATCTCCGGTATATGGGGCTGGCACCCTACTCCTTTGAGCCACAGGCACTGTCCAGCCCCTCGATTTGTAGGGAATGGTCATTACCCATCATTAAGTAACAGATCTTTGCTACTATGCATCGTAGTGTGGGCTTCAGCAGACTGTTGCCTTTGGGGCAAGTCCTGACAGTTGCCTATTTTTGTACAATTCATGGACTTAGAATGATTTTAGTCATAAAAAATAAAAACGAAGAATATTAATATTTCATAACACATGAAAAGTATATGAATTCAAATTTCAGTGTCCATCAATAAAGTTTTATTGGAACATAGCTGCATTCATTCCTTATGTACTGCTCATGGCATAGCGGTGGAGCTGAATCCTTGTAACCAAAGTGCTTGTTCCACAACACTTGATGTATTTGCGATCTGGCCCTTTGTAGAAAAAGTTTATCAACCCTGCCCTATATAGGGAAAACCACCATGTGAGAGACAACTCCATCCCAAATAATCACCTTTGTTCTGGTCATTTTTGATGTGAGTCTTGCATTTGAAATCAGTAATTTTTATATGGTCCATGTCTTAATAGGCAGAGCTTGTCTCCTTCCACCGGGAGAGATCTCAGTTTCTGTATTTCCATATCCGCTCTTGAAGAGAATGTGCAAATCAATCAGGGGCATTCCTTAAGCACTCAGAACTTTGAACAATAATGCAATAACAAAAAGGCAAAAACACAATTTTATTTATAATATATAATGGTTATGAGTGTACTCTCATGTGTGAGGTTGAGGGAAGGAGAAGGGGGAGGGAAAGAAGAGGAGAAAGAAGATACAGTGTTTCTCTCAATGTGGAATGGGAACACAAGATCTTTTATGTAACAACTGCCTGGAGGGTTAAAAGATCTCAGTTCCAAGTCAGGTGAAATCAAAATGGGAGCTCTCTCCACCAGGGTACTGAGAATGAGGCTCTCACTGGAAAGTAATAGAAGCTATTCATTGCAGTATCTAGTCTTTGCAGGATAACATTTCATCATGCTATTTACCTGAAGCCATTGCCTCGGGGGAACACAGCAATTAGCATAGCTATCAACAATAGTAGCACATATGCATAAGTCGAAACATATGTGTTTTGACTAACAAATTGTCTCACTAACAAAAGGGAGTTAGAAATACTTTCTTGGTTCTGGGAAAATGTGCAAGTGAAAATAAACAATTATTACAGCTTTTTTTCTTTTCCCTATTTGTTCTAACTGAGCTGAGCTAACACCCATGCTGCTTCCAACTGCACACGTATATATGACCTTTGTTAGTTAGGGCACCCTTATGTGCTAACATATTAGACAAGGATGATGTTTACTTGCTAGGGATAATGACATTGGTTCCTACCGCTTCGCCGAGTGTCCGGGGTAATGAGTGTCAACACCCTGCACCCTTATTACTGTTAGGCGGCGGTTTGCAATCCAGTTCATTTTCATTTAGTGTGTTGCATAAATTAAATCTCAGGTTCTTAAATTAAAGTTAAGTGGCACACTTGGACCCAGGAGAAGTATTCAGTTTCTTGGTAGGCAACCGGTAATTCGATCTGCTTATTCACAAATATTTGAGGATGCAATCCCTTGACTAAGTATTTCTGCAAATAGCAGGAGGGGAAGTTGGCAGGAAGCAGCTTTGCTTCTGAGAGAGTTTGATGTTCCCCTTTCTGAGAAGCAGTAAAAACCTGCAGCACTTGGCGGCACCTGTGGCTCAAAGGAGTAGGGCGCCGGCCCCATATGCCAGAGGTGGCGGGTTCAAACCCAGCCCCGGCTGAAAAAAAAGAAAACCTGCATTGCCTATCGCTCTATCTCAGCTACCTGTGCCCTGCCTGCTGAAAATTACAATAATTCTCCTTTTCCTGGAAGCCTACTTTCTCATTGGAGTTCACTGAATGCGTAAACCTTGAGGAGTGGGGCTGAGGAGGGAGAGTTCATTTCAACAGGTGTTTAGAAAACTTGGGTCTTTTCTGTTTTTCCTTTTACTTCTTTTTTTTTTAGTAGAACCAAAAAAAAAAAAAAAAGAATTAAATGTATCTCTCTGAGGCCTGCTGCTGTTTATTACTTTGACTTAAACTTCCTTCAACAAAGTATCCTGAGCAACATTCTTTCTTAAAATTCTGTTGTAAATATTTTTTGTCATACACACACCAGCACAGGCAAACACCATATTCTTTAATCTTGTGGCTGCCAAGAAAGAATACATCCTTATAGAAAAATTCAGAATTAAAATGTGTAAAAGACTTTAGTAAAAAGACATTCCTTTTTTGCTTCCTCACATTTTCTCATCATAGTTTAAAAGAATACTCTTTTCATTTTTTAAACTAGTCTAATGTTGATTAGTTTCAAAAGACCAATGTGGGTACTCCTGTGCATATTTGTTCTTGATTTTAGTTTTATATTAAAATTGTTTTATTATTTTTCTATGAAAATTCTCAAACACACATCACATTTCACTTTTTTGTTTTGTTTTGTTTTTGTTTAGCAGGCCCCAGGATGGGTTTGAACCCACCAGCCCCAGAACATGTGGCCAGTGCCCTAACCACGGAGCACAGGCACCCAGCCACATGCATCAAGTTTGAAAGGATGTTACAGTGAACACTGGATAGATTCCACCTTCAACACTGTATTGTATTCATGTAATTGTCCCACATTCATCCATCAGTTCACCTTTTACGTTGGATGCATTTCAAAGTAAACTTCAGATATCCATGTACTTCTTATGAAACACTTAATCTGCATATCATAAATTAGTGTTTGACATTTATTAACAGTTTTTTGTTCCCTTAAACCTAAATATATGTATAGTGAAATACACAGATCCTAAAGGACCATTTCTTGAGATGTGACTGGTACATATACCTGTGTAAACTAAACGCCAAGATACGTCAAGATACAGAACAGTTATCCTAGAAAGCTTCTTCCTGCCTCTTCTAAGTCTGAGTTGTTTTAAGTCAAATATCAAAGCGCATTGATTTTATAAGGTTTTCATTAAACCTCTTTAGAGACAGGAGAAAACATCAGTTAAACTCACAGATTAATCCAGGGTCTGTTTGCCTATAGCCTGAGTTTATTAATGTTCTTGTCTTGGCTTTCTCTTTTGAATATTTTAGTGACATTGGGTAGAGACCGCTTAGCTGTGATGGGAATTGTTTTATTTATTCTTATGTTTGTGTCAGTGACTTATGATTTCTTCTTGTGTCCATCAAATGGATGGGTCCAACTCCTGTTACTTTCTTGCAGCTTCCAGATTCTTTTTTTTTTTTTATTAATTGATAGCTGTATACATTAATGCAAACATGGGGTACATTGTACTGTTTTCATATACAATTTGAAAGACTTTCATCAAGCTGGTTAACATAAATTTCATGTCATTTGCTTAGTCATTGTATCAAAACATTTATATTCTAATTCTAGAAAAGTTCACTTGTACCCTTGTTAGACAGATATATAGGTTGTCTAGGAGTATTTTCATGCTAACTTATTCTTAAATCTAAACGGTTGGTGACCTGCTGTTAACAGTGTGTATCTGCCCTTAGAAATCCTCTGTGGACAGATCACTGATCCAATCCTCCAAATTTGTTCATGAAGAACCGGATGTCACAAAGAAGCAAGTGACTCAGCCAGGATTACACTGCTTAACAGTAACATAGCTAAGTTTAGAAGATAAGTCTGAATATCTAGTTCTTTTTTAAATGAATATATTTTCCTTGATTTTTTAATTTTTGGTAGAACTGTGTTACATGCAGGTGTAAGACAAAAGATGAAAAAGACACAATTCTATCTTCTAAAAAAAGCATATAGATGGTGGCAAAAAAATATATCAAAATTGAAAATCCCAAGCTTTCAAAGTGTTTTAAATAATAACATGTATTGAATACCACGGGAAGAACTAGGAGTATCTATTAATCCATCGGGGCTCTCAGGAAAGGATTTTAGAGGAGAAGTGAGCTTAAGTCTGGAAAAAAGTAAATGTTAGCCAGGAGAAAAGAATAGTAAATGAAATTGCTCTAAGAATTGGAATGTGTGTTTTGAAACAATGTCTGCTGTTCTAGCGTCTGGGAGAACTTGCACCCAGAGGAACTTGCATCATCTGCTCAGGAACAATAAGGAACAAGTTGCAGGAATTCATTGAGAGGCCTAGATCCTCTCTGTGACCCCAGGGTATTTCTGAGTACTCCCCACCCCTGAGTTGCTAGGCCCCAACTCTTAGGAAGGACATTTCTGAAGCCTTCCTCAGCGGCTCCCCGTTGTTTCTGATGTTAGATACATTCTTTCATCCTAGTGTTTGTGGGCACCTTTCATCAAAATCTCCAGGATATCGGCTCGGTGCCTGTGGCTCAATCGGCTAAGGCGCCAGCCACGTACACCTAAGGTGGCGGGTTCGAATCCCCAGCCCGGGCCCGCCAAACAACAATGATGGCTGCAACCAAAAAATGGCCAGGCGTTGTGGCAGGCACCTGTGGTCCCAGCTACTTGGGAGGC
>CAUYQV010100157.1:0-19132 GCA_963574575.1 Galagoides demidoff | reverse complement strand
AAGCGAGTCTCCTGCCTCCACCTCCCAAGTAGCTGGGACCACAGGCGCCCGCCACAACGCCCGGCCATTTTTTTTTTTTTGGTTGCAGCCATCATTGTTGTTTGGCGGGCCCAGGCTGGGGATTCGAACCCGCCACCTTAGGTGTACGTGGCTGGCGCCTTAGCCGATTGAGCCACAGGCGCCGAGCCGGGAGTTTGGATTTATGATGCAGGTATGGGGGAGCCAATGAAGGAGTGATCAATTTGAATTTTACAGTGTTCAATCGATCCCCAAAATAGAGAATAGATTGGAAAGGGGTCACCTAAATACACGGAGAACCACAGAGAGACAGTAGTCACAGGAAAAGACCTTAAAAGGTGAACAGGGAGAGTGGCAGTGGGATTTGGGAAAGGTTGAAGGGGAGGGAGGAGTTATAGATATCCCTGGATTTTTGGTTTGGGTGGGTTGGAAGATGATGGTGCCGTTCTCTACAAGATGAAGGTTGTTAAGAGGAGGAACAGACCTAGGTGGGAGGGAGATCAGTTTAGTTTTAAACATCAGAGTTGGAGTGTTTAGGGGCAGTTGATTACTACAGGACTGGAGTTCAGCAAATTACTTCTGCGGAGAAAAGAGGATGGAGTGGGAAAAGAATGGCTAACATCCAGTTAGGAGAAATTGCAACTAAGGAAGAGGAGTCGTGTGAAAAGAAATCCAGAAATTTTTCTACCAATAGTTTCTATGATGTGTTTGAAAAATATGGAAAAATGTTCTATTTTCAGCTAGTCAAGTAGCAGTTTTCTGTCTTTAAAATTCTTTGAACTGGTCGGGCGCGGTGGCTCACGCCTGTAATCCCACCCAGCATTCTGGGAGGCCCAGGTAGGTGGACCACCTGAGCTCACATGTTCTATACCAGCCTGAGCAAGAGTAGACCTCGTCTCTAAAAAATAGCCAGGCATTATGGCGGGTTCCTATAGTCCCAGCTACGTGGAAGGCTGAGGCAAGAGAATCACTTGAGCGCAAGAGTTTGAGGTTGCTGTGAGCTATGACACCACAGCAATCTACCCCAGGCGATGGAGTCAGACTGATTAAAAAAAAAAAAAAATTTTTTTTTTGAACAAAGCCTCTTCTCTGAGAATATCAAACTCTTTCTGTAAAGGAGGATATGGATTAAAAGGAATTTTATTTTTTAAATTAAGGTCACAAAAAGTTGTTAAATATGACATTTTCAGAAAACTAACTGAAGTAAAAAAAATCAGCTAAAGAAGGAGGGTGTTTATAAAGAAAGAAGGAGAATGTGATAAAAGGATGAGGCTGATCTAGGGAGTAGTTCTGGTACAGAGTCATTAAAGCCTATTAGAAACAGACACGTTTCAATGTTGTATAGATGTCATCCTCGAGACAAACAGGTAAAATAGCAGAAGGGAAAACTGAGAGTTTATTACAATTTAAAAATAGCCAATAACAACTTTCAGCATTTTGTATATAAATGTAGTTAAGTCAAGAGTCAATTACTTATGTTTTCATAGTATCCATGCCTCATGAAAGTAAACGGAAGGTAAACACAAATATTCTACAGTAAATGCCATACTCTCTATTTAGGCTATTGGAAACCCAGATGGGATGAATACTTTTGATGCAGCTAATACACTTTCATAGATGAGGTAGTCACTTAAGAGTCTAAGGTGACCAGATGTCCCGCTTTTGGAGGGACAGTCCTGATTTTTGGAAAGAATGTACAACAAGCTAGGGAACAGTGGGAGAATGGGAAGGGAATATACAGTTTTCGGCTGCCATGTGGCTATTTCGCCAGGATATGAGTTTTATATTATTTTTGTTAGTTTTATAATGTTAAACTTTAATAATAAATAATTGTTGAGAACTGATTATCGAGAACTGCTTATCAAAGTTTGCATTGTTGATCAGTTGTTAGAATTCGACCACTATTGTTTGGACTTAATGAACAATGGCATTTTTTGGCATTGGCAACCATGAAAACATTTTGTAACTGTGTCTCAGAGGATACACATGGTACTGTGTGCTAGTGCTAGTTAAACAAGTGATGTCAACAAATCAGCTATTCAGATAATTTAGGTAAGTAATTTATTTATTTCATGAATTTAGCAGACAGTACTCATATTATTTATATTTTATAGTGGTGGCAAAAAGTCTAGCCCTGGCCTTGAAAGTAACACTTACGACTTACGAGGTATGATTATTAAAAAAATATGCTGATAAAGAAAAGGTTAAATCTTGGGCATCAGCAAAAATCACAAGAGAACAAATGGTTAGAAATATTTCATCATTTTGAAACAAAGCATGTTCCATACAATAATGCACTAAGAATTGTGGGATTCGCCCTGTCCTTACCAGGAACTAATGCTACGACTAAACGCGTTTTTTCTACGGTAGATAAAGTGTGGACATCAGAAAAATCACAGCTAAGTGTTGAGTCTTTGAAAGCCATTTTATGTGTGAAATGTAATTTAACAAACTCTTGTGAAAAATTTCATGACCTTTTAAACAATGACAGCAATCTACTAAAAAAAAAATTCACTCAAATGAGAAATATGCCAAAGAATAAAATAATACTATACATAATTTTTTAATGTAATATATTTGTAAATTGTACTTATGCTGAAATTAAAAAATATATTATAATACTACTTTTGCATTCTATGAAAATTTTTGTTGCTCCATACAGACCAAATTTTTAATTAAGAACAGCACCCCACCCCACTACCCCACCCCCCACCTCCCGGCAATGGTGTCCCCCATTACCAATGTTAAAATCTGGTCACCTTACTTAAGACAAAACTCACTGGGACATGTTTCATTTAGGTCAAGCAAACCCCATAAGACGACCTGGGGATTGTCAATCAGCTGCCTTTCTTTCTATTAACACACCTTCCTCCCTGGGTAGTTTTCCTTCCTCTGCAGAGGACGCTGTCAAGTGCCGGCGCGCTTCGGCCCCACTAGGCGGCGCTCTGAGCTCATCGGAAACGCGAAGACCCCGCGCCGCCGAAAATCTGCGGGCGGCTTCTCCGCTGTGGGGAATTGGTAACAGTTTGGATTTTATTAATTGAAACTTTAGAATTGAAAACGACTGTTTCTAAATGAGGCAACGAGGCAGGCCATATGGTTTAACGGAGTCTGGGAGTACGCAGTCTGGAAACCTCGCGTTTGCCTGTTTCTCTCTCCTATGCATTTCAGATCTGTAAGGCAAAGCTGGCGACAGTGACAGCGTAACACGGACACGGGGGGAGGGGGGGTTGGCGCTGCCTTCTCCAGTGCAGGTGGCTTGGGTCAGCTGGGGAGTCTGCTACTGCTTCTCAAAGAATTCCTAAGCCCGGACAATCTTGGTCAGCCATGCATATGGGAGGAAGTTCTCTGGCAGCCCCGGGGGTGGGGGTTCACCGCGTCCGGGCCGACCACGTGGCAGTGACAGTGGGGCTCACGTTCCCCTTAATCCAGAGAAAGCTCTCCCCTTACTTCTGAGGCTCCAGGCATTGTCTTTACCTCTCATGGGAGTCCTCTTAGGTAAGCATTTTTGGTCTCTTTTATAAATAACAGGGCGTGTCACTCCAGCTTGGAAGTGGTCAGGTGTGGGCTGTGCCTAGTTTTCTATCGCTGCTATAACCAATTATCACTGCCATAGTGGCTTAAAACAGGAAAAATTTATTCTCTTATATTTCTGTAGGTCAGAAGTCTAACACAGGTCCCACAGGGCTAAAATCAAGGGAGAAGGGTTGCATTTCCTGGGAGAGGATCTAGTTCCTGCCTTTCCAGCGTCTAGAGGATAACTGCCTCTCTTGGGTAAGGAACTCCTCCCTCCATCTTCAAAGGTGGAGGTCTCTAACCTTCTCCATGGCCATCCCTCCACCACCACAGCCACAAAATGTTCTCTGCTTTTAAGGACCTGTAAGATTAAATGAGGCCCATCCACTTAATCCAGGATAAACTCTCCCTTTTCAAGTCCTTAATTTCATCTCAACTGCAAAGTTCCGTTTACCATGTAAGGTGGCATAAAGTATTTACCCGTTCGGAGATTATGATGTTGAAATCTCTTGGAGACCCTTATTCTGTCTACCATAAACAGGGAAGCTTAATTAGACACTTGTAGTGTATTTTCATGAGTTGTGGTCATTTTATGAGAGTAAGATTCTGCTCAGGATTTTGACTTTATATAAATATGGAAGAAAAGATACAAGGCTTATTTCTTGCTAATAGGTAAAGCTTCCAAGCAATCTGTATGGTAACTTCTAGTAGCTTAGTAAAGTAGGATTATATGAGATTTATTTATTAAACTCCTATTGCGTCTCAGGCATCATATTAGGCTCTAGTTATGAGATGATAAAAAGATAAGGTCTTTTCCCTTAATGCAAGGGAGTAAAGAGAGTTATATAAACAAATCAGTGTAATGATGTAATGGTGGTATGAGAAGCGCCTGCACTAGAGTTACACGGAAGGTGGTTTAAAACTAACATTCTACAAGTTCTAACCCCTCACTGACTATCTGTGCTTATTTGACTTCTCACTTGTAGGTCCTGTGAAAAGGAGGCATAAACCTTCCCTAGAACCTGTTATACCCACATTAAACTCATAATGTTACTTGGACTACTGTATTTCTCTTCCGAATGTTGGAGGTCTGTCCTGCGCTGAATTTGGAAGGAATCTCTGCAGATTGATAAAAGAGGGAAAAGTTCAGCTTCTTGTTGGTTTGGCAAGTGGAAACGGCTCCTAAGTCAAGACTGACTTAGGAATAGATGTCCTGATCTGCCTGTGGTGTGCATCTCTGTACTTGTACCTGATGGTTCCTTGTCATTTACCTGAGGCTACCACCCACCCTTGGGGCAGCAAATGGATCCAATCAACTGAAGGTTAGAGACCTCAGTCAACTCCCTCCCAAATTCTAGCTCAAGGAAAATAAAAAGCATTTGGCTCATTTGCTGCTGCTAAACCTGAAAAGCAGGAGCCATAATCCTTCTTTAGGAACCTGTACTGGATGTGAATGTGGATTCTGGGGCCAACAGTGGAGAGTTGAGAGGATAGAGACCTTTTCTGAGGGGTAGGATTTCTTCAAGAGAGGATGTAAGATTTTGTCTTTCCCTACATTCTTCCTATGTCGAATGGTGTTTTCATGCTAAATAGATATCTTATTCTGCAGATTCATCTTTTAACTCCCAGCTTTACCCCTCCTTGTCCAGGGTCTGTGGCACAGTCATAACACTTAAGTTGTTAGAGTTTACTCCAGTGGGATCAGGGTAGGTCTTCATTCAGATGTTGTGGGGCCCGTGTGTGCATGAAAGTCATTGGAGTGAGCAGCAGTGCTCCCTGCAGGGAGGTGGGATGATGCCGGCAGCTACCTCAGGCTGGATGGAGGTTGTTAAGCCTTGGCTGATGACATTAAAATGCAGCTCACAGCCCTTCTTTAGCACTCTCTTTCATCAGCCTAAACCCGAGAGGTAGAAACCTGGACTCAAGGACAAGATTGAGAACTTTCCTTCCACTGGCTCTGGTAAAAGTGTAATTCACAGATTATGGTTATGATCTGTCATCCCTGAAATCTTTACAGATATAACCAAATGCAGGAAACATTTGTATGAAATAAAGTGGCATTAGGCTGGGAGCCAAAGAACCTTGTTTTCCATAATGCTCTATCATTCACTCCCTGTGTTCACCGGACCTTTGTGCTTTGCGATTTCATCTATGAAATGAAGGCCTTGGAGCAGAAGACTTGGCAGGATCCTGAGGCATAAATGTTCTAGGGTTTGAATCTACCACTTCAGCAGAAGCTAACGACAAAAAAAAGTGGAATAAAGTTACTTAAAAAATGTTCCCTGTCAAACATTTTTAGGTTTATAACTCCCTATATAATTAAGGACCCACCAGTGACAAAGGCACACTGTGAGCTTAGTCACAATGGCCACTTTGTACTTTGAAAATAAGTTTAGGAAGGGCTTTCTCTATCAGCTTTTTATGTCTTGAGAGCACACAAAATCAATGTTAGTCCTTTGACATATTTGAAAGGTGAGAATGAGCCAAAGGAAAAATGTTTCTAAGACAAAGTTGAAAGGAATTGGATACTTGCTGTGAAGAGATCAACTTCTTTGGTTTCCCTGTTTCTTTGTGTCCTTAAATACCATTCTTATGTGTTTGATGAATTTGCATGGGAAGTTTCATTTTCACTTTCAGTGCTTTTAAAAACAATTGGTAAACATCACTTAGGGAAATAAGATTTAATGGAAAGGCTGCAGATGCAGGAAGTTGAGATTTCCCTATTTAAGTGGGGCTTTATTCCTCTATAGAAAAAACATGGAAGAGTGACAGGAGATGGGGCTGAAAAGTAAGTTCCAATTTAGTACCAGGATGGGTGCCTTAAAAATAATTTCTATGGAATTATTTACACACAGATTCCACCATCACCGAGCAGGCCTAAAATGGTAGGCAAATGGTTACATTCAACCTTGCAGGTAGCTTTCTTTTCTCATCTCCAGACTGAATTATTACCTTTTTATAAAGTGTAGTGGGCACAGGTGGGTGGGGGCATAAATCCCTGGGTGGTCACACATGTTTACATGGGCACGGAACGCAGCCAGCTGCCTCCCTCAGGACCTGCACAGCGTCCTCGCTGACCTGGGGCCACCGTGCTGTTTGCTGGGCTGTAGTACCTGCCAAGCTCTCTGCTGAGTACTTTACAGACTTCTACACGTTCTCCTTTCAAAAAACTAGATTGGCGGGCATTATTATTGTCTTCCTTTTATGTGAGCAGTGAGACTCAGAAATGCAAAAGAATTTGCCCCACTTGGTCAGAGGCAGAGCCAAACTCAAGTTTACATCTGTTGATATTTAACATGTATTCTTAACTACAGTTAGAGTAGAGGCAGGTGTGCTTGGAAGGTTCTGTGGCTTTAAGAGCTGGTGAAAATTAGGCAACATTTTATAGATGTATAATGCTCAGAAAAGTAAATCCAAGACACACACACATGCACACACACATATATTTTCAACACGAGTCTTGCTACATGGAGTGCTGTGAGGCGATGGTAGCTCAGTACAGTCCCAACCTCCTGATTTTCCTCCCGAATAGCTACGACTACAGGTGCATGCCACCTCGACTGCCTAATTTTTAAAAGTTTTGTAAAGATGGGGGTCTCACTCTGTTACCAAGCTGATCTTGAACTCCTGGCCTCAAGTGATCCTCCTGCCTTGGCCTCTCAAAGCCACTGTACCCAGGCCCAGTAGATTTTTTAAAAATATTTTTAACAAAGTATTGTAAATGGCATTGATGGGACTGACATAACCGTAATTATCAGTTAGCTGAAAAACAAAAGAGAGTTCTAAACTTGTTCACGTATTATGAAAACAGCTTCTCCTAAATAAATAAATGAATAAAGAAAGAACTAAATAAATCACTGACCGAGTATTTGAAGGGTAGAGTCTGACGCATACCGAATCATGAACCTCTCACACCACGCGTCCTCCTGCTTTGTCTGGCCCAGCCCTGCCGGCCACGTCCCTCTGGTCACCTTTCTTTTTTCACAGATGCTTGCGTCCACATGGTAACTTTTTCTTTTACCATGCACACGTTCATTCATTCAACTGGAGACAAGCTCTCACTTTCTCCCTCTGTCTTCTAACTCTTCTCTAGGTACCACAGCAAAATTTTATTCCATTTTAGGTAAAAGAACAACCCTTATTTTAATAAGCACACATTTAAAGTGGTGAGTGATAGACTTTTACCCCCCAAAAAGAATACTATCCAGTGCTATCTTTTTATAAGCCCCTGTGTGGTAGAGCATGATATATTGTAATATACCCTGACATGGCAGCAGGTTTTGGGGGGCAGTTAGAGCTTCAGCCCAGCCTCCTGACACAGAAGGCAGGAGGAGCCAGTGCTTTTACCCCTGTGATCTGGCACACTCATTGCCCCATGTGAACTGTATAAACGGCCAAACCCAAGGTCAGCTTCCATGGGAGAACAGGGGGGGATTGGGGAAGCTATCCTCACTTATTTGTATCCTTACGGCATAAATCTTTTGCCTTGTTTGTTGATCCATTTAGTTGAGGTGGTCAGAGTTGTCCATTTTTAGCAGACTTTGACCTTGCATCAGCTCTTCGTGTTTGCCCTAGCCTACTCTGAAACCTCCCATCAGATTCCTTATACAAGTCTCCACTACCTTTCATCTCTAATTAAACTGCCTCTTTAAAGCCTCATGTGTCCAGATAAGTATCTGCTATTACGTTATTCCTGTTTAATTACCAGTTCAAAGCCATTTTATCCAATTACAAACATTACACAAATTTCCAGTATTTTATAGATTAAAAAGGCATTTTAAGTTTAGCTTGATAAACCACTGCTTATCAGACGTGTCACTTGGAAATTCAGCTAGAACAAGAGACGTTGGCAAACTGGATAGACCCTATTCAATCTTTCAAAATGTAAAATACGGGGTAAATGACTAGAATAACATGGTAGTCAATGAATGACATTAGGTCTGCTCACCAATATCAGTCTAATAAAGTATTTCCACTTTATTTTAGGTTTATAGATGGAATTTTCTGAATGGCCAAGGACTGTGGTATTCAGTGAAGAGGATGGACATGAGATTCCACCCATTTACTGGTGCCTGCTGTGTGACAGACTGGGTTTAGCATACTGACACTTTATTTAGGCCACACTAATATTGTGGTTTGGGTGGCATTATCTCCTTTCTTTTGAGACAGAGCCTCAAGCTTTGCCCCTGCGTAGAGTGCCATGGCATCATAGCTCACAGCAACCTCCAACTCCTGGTCTCAAGGGAGCCTCCTGCCTCTGCCTTCTAAGTAGCTGGGACCACAGGCATCCACCACAATGCTGAGCTCTTTTTTTGGTTGCAGCCATCATTGTTGTTTTGGCAGGCCTGGGTGGGATTTGAACCCGCCACCTTAGGTGTATGTGGCTGCGCCCCAGCCACTGAGCCACAGGTGCTGAGCCACATTATCTTCTTTTTTACAGAAGAAGGACATATTGAAGAATTTGCCCTAACTTAGATAGTAGATGGTGGGACAAAATACATATTATTAGTGTAAACATAATTTTTAAAAATCACAAAGTAATACATGCTATTGTAGGAAATTGAGAGTATACGGGTTGATGAAAAGAAGAAAATAAAATTCCCTCATAATACACATGGTTTTACTTTATTATTTCTGTATAAAAAAGACATAAGTGTATGCCTTTTTACTTGTAAACTGAAATCACATTGTTTTGCAATCTTCTTTCAATTAATGATTTTCTGTTGCTATTACAGAATAACACAGACACACAATTTATAATGCACAGAAATTTATTTGGCCTGTGGTGCTGGGTATTGAAGGCTACGGTGCTGTGTTCTAACGTGGCAGACGGAGTGAAATACTGACCTTACAGTGTCAAGCCCTTTTGTGACTGGCATTAATTCCTTCACGAGGGGGGAATCTTTATGTGCTAAACATCTCCCATTAGGCTTCCCTCCCAGCACTGTGGCACTGGGCATTACATTTCCAACACGTGCTTTTGGGGGACACATTCAAACTCCTCTGCAGCATCACTTTATTGGGTACAAAGTGCTTTTTTATATGCCACAAAATATTTAACAAATCTCTAAATAATAGGAAATGTAGTTGAAGTATTTGTGATAAATGTGATGTACACCCTTTGAACTAAATCTTTACACATCACATAAATGTCCTTAGTTTCAGCTCATAGACTTAAACAACTGCTGGGTTGAAGGTTATAAACATTTTTAATGGTTTTGCTATATGTTGGTAAGTAACTCCAGCGGTATTATTCTCAAACCAATTCACGCTTCCACCAGTGATGCACAGAGTTCTTTTCCATTACTGTAGGAAAAACATTGTTTTATAAAAATTCTTGCTAAGATATTTCTTTCCTTCTTGTAGTTGCAATGACATTTCTTAGATTACTAGTGAGATCAAAGTTTTTTAATTCTTTGAATTTCTTCTTAAACTTTGATTATTTTTAATTGACACGCTGTAACTGCACAAATTTATGGGTACAATTTGATGTTTTGAGAAATGCATGTTGTATTATAATCAAATCAGGCATTTGATCATAAACCATATTACATATTCGTCATTTCTGTGGTGAGAACACTCAAAGCTTTTCTTCTAGTCCTGTTGTAAGGTAAGGTCTTACTATTAACCATCATCACCCTGTTGTGCAATAAGACACCACAGCTTATCCCTCCTGTCTAATTGTGACTTTATAACCACCGACTAACGTTTCCTCATCCTCAGCTGTCCCCTTCCCTCCACAGTCTCTGGTAACCACTGACTGTTCTATGCTTTGCTTGTATGAGATCAACTCTTTTATTATTTTTATGACTTCACACCAGGAATATCATATTATTTTTTTATTAAATCATAGCAATGTACATTAATATGATCCTGGGGTACAGTGTACTGTTTCTGTATATGATTTGAAATACTTTCATCCAACTGGTTAACATAGCCTTCATTTCTTTTCCTTAGTTACTGTGTTGAGACATTTATATTCTACATTTAGAGATTCACATGTACCCCTATAGGAGTAACCATAAGGTGATCCCACCATCACCCTCTCTCCACCAACTCTCCCCCCTCCCCTCCCCTCCCCTCCCTCTCCCCTCTCCCCATATTCCTGGGCTAAAATTGGGTTATAGCTTTCCTATGAAAGCTATAAATTAGTTTCATAGTAGGGCTAAGTACATTGGATACTTTTTCTTCCATTCTTGGGATACTTTGCTAAGAAGAATATTTTCCAGCTTCGTCCATATAAACATGAAGGAGGTAAAGTCTCCATCTTTCTTTAGGGCTGCATAGTATTCCATGGTGTACATATACCATAATTTATTGATCCATACGTGGATTGACCTTAATAGAACATTGTAGCAAGGGCCTATGTCTTGAATTCTAAAGTCTACCCTGAACACAAAAACGAAGTTTGAGGTTTAGAAAAATCTTCTTCTTTTTTTTTTTAATAAAACCTTGAAGTTGTGGTATATACTTGCTCTGGACCAAAAAAAAACTAAATTGAATTTCTAAATTGAGCTTTGGCTTCGTTCTTTATACTCTGTTTTACCTACTGAAGCAGCAATACAGGCAACTGAACCTCTGGATTAAGAGTTGTGAGACAGCAAAATTCGTGAACTATTTTTTAAAAATCAATTTAGTTGGGCAGCACCTGTGGCTCAAGGAGGAAGGTGCTGGCCCCATATGCTGGAGGTGGTGGGTTCAAACTTGGCCCCGGCCAAAAACTGCAAAAAAAAAAAAAAAAGATAAAAATCAGTTTAGTGCCTTAAACAATATTATCTCACTTATATTCTGTACTCAAAAACCCTCAGCAGTTGCCCAGTACTTTCTGAATCTGTACAAAGCTACACTGATGCTCCTGGCTTCTCTGTCACCTCTGTGTAAAAGAGGAAGAGATTTAACAATTTTAAATAAGAGTCTCACAGTTTATGAAGAGATGTTTCCAGTGGGCAGATTTGGACCCATTAGTGGACTTAAGTCAAAGTTAGCTTCTGAAATTAGCATGCAAACTTATACTTGACAATTCTTTAAGTTGCCATAAAATACATTTTACTCTATGAAAAATCCCAAAATGGTATGTATGTTTTGGGTAGTCTAATAACCAGTTTTTACTCCTGAAATAGGGGATATGTTGTATGGAAAAGATACATCTTTAAACTCTGCAATCATATTCAGTGATACTCACATTATAAGCGGCACGTAAAAATGGGACTAATAAATCAATAAAATTGTTATTCTCCCTCTTTTTTCTTAAGGAAACATAGAGTTGAATTTGCCTAGATTAGGTGTAACTATCATATAACTCCACTATATGCTAGAAAATGTTCAAATAAATATTATTATAGTTTTTGATAACAAAATAGGATACACATATCAGATGATGATAACGAAAATTATAGTAATAATTATAGTATTTTCATGTCTTTGGGCCAGGCACATCATATAGTTAATCTCCAAAGCAATCTCATGAGGTAGATATTGTTATCATCTCTACTGAAGAAAAGAAAACTAAGAGGTAATATTTAGAAAGAAAAGTACCTTGTACCATTCATCAGTCTAGAGCAGTGGTTCTCAACCTGTGGATTGCGACCCACAGGAACTGTATGAAAGGGCCGCAGCATTAAGGAGGTTGAGAACCACTGGTCTAGGGAAAAAGCAAAAGATAAGTTTTTCAAGACTCGCTAGCTTAAACACGTGCATTTTCTGATTAAAAAACTGTAAAATGGAGTGACTGCCCTAAATAGCATGATATAAACATGAATATTTACATAAAACCACTGCAGATATATTTCTTATTCCTGTTAGGCCTGTGGAAAAAAGAGAAATTAATTATAGGACAAATTTGCCATTACTGATGAGCTAGAATGTTCTGTTCCCCTGATATTGTAACATAAAATAATTGATAAAATGCCTGGATGCATTCCTGATTGAATAGATATACTTTCTAGTTGGTAGCTTTCTATTATTTCCACATGTACACACCAATTAAAACAATTTCAGACTTCATTTGTCATAGAACATTTCCGTCTTGCAGAGCATGCTTTTTACCATGAAGCTTTGTCTCTCTCTACATCCTAATTTTCAAAAACGCTTTCGACAGCAGTCCTTGTCTGATATGGATGTCTATAGGTTTTAATGTTTTGACTCATGTTCTATAATCATTTTGATTTTTTTTTTTTTTTGAACCACAAATGAGAAGCCAGGGAAGCATAAACCCACTGGATTTTCTTTCCTCTTGGTGAGTTTATACGAAGACGAGATGATAGTAATGTAAAGTTTTCAGGACCAGATGAACGAAATGATAACCTCTCTGTTGATTAGAACATCTGATTCTCTCCAGGAGACCTTAAGGAAAGCCAATTAGCATTAGCAGATGTGCGGCAGTGGAGACAGTCAAAGAATAAAGGGAAGGAGTAGTTTTTAGACACATGGATGAGAAAAAGATAAGATTTCTGAATAAGGAAGATGCTATGCTTAAGGCTTTATACAGAAAGTCATTAAAAAGGGGTAGTACAGATTTAAGAAAGATGTATGTTATGGGATCAGTACAGATAGGGGATACCAGGTGTTTGTCAGGGAAATTATGCTTAATTATAAAGACCGTGAGAAATCAGGAAAGAGTTCTGCTAAAATGGAAAAAATATATTACATTTTCTTTCATTATTCTAGAACCAAATGTTGTAAGAACAGAATATCAGAATTGGACTCCAAAATTCTTCAGAGTTCAGTGCAACTCCCCAGGTAATTCTGAGCATGACCTTGATTAATGCTGTTCAATAGAAGCGTAGTGTGAGCTACATAGGTGATTTCAAATTTTATAGTAACCACATAAAGGAAAATAAAAACAGGTGATATTAATTTTAGTGCTATACTTTACTTAACCCAATACATCTAATAAATTATCAGTTTAATAATAATCATTTTAAATTATTGAGACATTTTGTACTTTTTTGGTACTGAACTTTTGACATGAACTAAGTTTTCACTAAAAATATGTGCTCGGTACTTAGATTTCATAAAATTTATAGTTGAAAAAGTAGATTCACATACCTAAGTTTTTCCTAGCATAATTAAATGTTTTCCAATAACTGAGGTAACAAAAAATCATTTTCTATTAATATTTACAACCATAATGTAAGAATTGGTTAACCATTCTTTAGAATAATTGATTTGCCTTTGAAACAAAAGTATATCCAAATTAAGTAAATTAAGTACATGTCTACCCAAATTAAGCAAATTGCTTAACTTCTTTTTCAACTCAATATTATCAAATTCAATATGTCTTGAATCAAAAAGCAACTCTAAAACTTTGTGTATAACAACAAATTGTTCCTTAAAATTTTCTTGTACTTTTTCCAGCCAATTTACACGATATTGGTGATTAAAATTAAATTTTCTGTATGTTTTTCATGTTAGAAAAATGGGCAAAATCATTTTTTGTTGAGTTACATTAAGAAAAGTTTTCATTTGAACACAAATTCTCATACCTGCTCAGGTCACACATAAGTTTTCCTTCTCTCAGAGTTCAAATTTACTTTATTTTTATGCAGTGTGATATAAACGAAAAAACATAAATCACACTGCCATTTCTTTTTATTTCAAGATAATCTTGATTTGGAGTTAACAACTAATTTTTATAAAGTTCTTCTGTGACTCAATGGGCATTAGCAAAGAACACAAAATTATTGTATAGGTTGTCTTTTAAAATTAATAATAATTCATGGTAACAATAAAATAATTTTATAAAAAATATTTTTTTTTCAGTTTTTTGCCGGGGGCTGTGTTTAATCTGGCATATGGAGCTGGCGCCCTACACCTTTAAGCCACAGGTGAACCCTATTATCTTAATTTTTTATACAAATAATTTTTTGTTTTTATCTGCCCAACAAAATGTAATTGTCTATCGTTATATTTTGACCTACATTTTTCTAATTTCCATTTTTTTTACTTATGAAAGTATTAAATTCTTCATTTTCTTTTCTTTTTTTTTTTTTTTTTTTGAGACAGAATCTTACCCTGTTACCCAGGTTAGAGTGAGGTGGCCTCTCAGCCTAGTCCATAGCAACCTCAAACTCCTGGGTTCAAGCAATCCTTCTATCTCAGCCTCCCAAGTAGCTGGGGCCACAGGTGCTCACCACTATGCCCAGCTAATCTTTCTAGTAATTTTTCTGTTTTTAGAGGTGGGTCTTGCTCTTCCTCAGGCTGGTCTCAAATTCCTGAGCCCAAGTAATCTTCCTGCCTCAGCCTCCCAGAGTGCTAGGATTAACAGGTGGGAGCCACCATGCTCAGCTGACATCTTCATTTTTAAATGATCCTGCATTAGATGTATTTGAAACTCTGCCAACACTTATTTTTAACAACAAAAACAATTTAGTTACATTTTTATTATCTTAAATTATTATTTTCCTAAATTTGAGACTATTAGGGAATACACGTTTCATTTACATACTTTATTTTTTGAACAAATTGAATCATGCTTGACAAATATATTACTTATATTATTATTAAATATTTTGATTTACTTCCCAGCTATCACTGTAACTCCTACTGCCTGCATACAACTTTCACAATACAAAATCATCTCAACGGAATCAACTCATTGACACTGACAAGATGCAATCCCAGGAAGGTTAAAGTGAAACAAAGTCCAACCAAAACAATAAAGTTCAATTTAACAGAAATTTGCATTGCTTCAGTTTTTATGTTTAAATTTGAAATAAAATAAAATAATAAAATAATTCAGTTTCTTAGTCACATTTTTCGTGTTCAATGCTGCTTGGGACTAGTGGCTCTTGTTTTGATTAGCTGCAGCCTATAATGCATATCGTTATCTTTTGTATGTGAAGTGAAGAAGAGGCATAATTCTCACTCATTTTTGCTAACTCCTCCCCAAATGTGGATTTATTATCCTGCTGGACCAGCTTCCAGAACGGATTAGACCACATATGCAATCACTATGCTCTCAAAGTTCCCGTAGTTGGGTGAGGCTCACTTTCTTGGATCTTGCCATTATATTTTCTTCTCTTTTCCTGCCTTTATGGGGAAAAATGACCCTGGACATAAGGCCCTAATGCAGGACAGGTATCCCGAGCTTTCATCTACTCACATAGGCCAGGGTAATTTAGACTTTTAGACAAACTCATGCATTTCATCTTGGCATCCGGTCAGTGATAAGAATAAGGAAGTAAAATGAAGGCAAAATCCATGTAGTCTTAAGCCTCCCCAAGGTAGGGGGACTTAATGCCTAATTTTCCAGAAAGTTCTGAATTGGGGGTGATAATACCTTGCTAACTTTCAAAGAAGTAGGGGCAGACTAGTTTTTCATTTGCATTTGTCTCTTGTGACTTGTCTCTCTGGAACTTCATGGGGTCAGTGTGCTTAGGCAAAAATAGAACTCAAGAATCCTAGATTCCCTCGCTGACTATCATCCGATGATAGCCCAATCACTCATTAATTCTAAAACTTACCGTTTTACTCTTACCTTGAGTTGCACTGTCGTCCTTTTTTGTAATGACCCTGGAATAAAAAGAGGGAGGGTTTTATAAACACACACACACATATACATATATATAAATAAAATGTCCTTTTCAATGTAATAATGGATTTAATTATAGTGACAAATTTAGAGGTTATATATTAACAGAAGAAATTATTGAGGGCTTTAATCCTTAGCTCTTGTCTTAAACTAGAGTCAGAAATCTTCCTTCAAGAGTTGTATGCGACTTGTAAATATCCCACGCATTTTGTTCAAATATATAGTTTCGCCACTACACACTTACCCTGATGTTTAACCCTAAAAAGCGTCAATTATTAATCAGTCTTGAGCAATCACTGCCACCTAGTGGTTGTTTACAAAACCACAAAATCAGTTTACGAAATTGATTCTGTACTCTTCAGACCAGTATACATTCCACTTTCCTTTGACTTTTTAAGTCTGGCCTTAGTAATTCCTCTCATATTTATTTTCATCACATACACTGAAGAGAGTGTAGTATTATGATTCATATTGTAACTCGAGCGCTAGACTTTCTAGGTTCACCATTCTACAAGCAATGTGGCCTTGGACAAGTCACTTAACTTTTTTTGTTCCTCAACTACCACATTTGTAAAATGTAAATAATAATAATTAACTCACAAAATTGTTCTGAAGAATGAATCATTTAATTTACATGCTGTGCTAAAAAAATAGCGGGTAGTTCAGCACATGCCAATAGATGGCAGCTGTTATATACATGTGACTTTTTAGCCACCTTTACATTTTCCTTTTTTCTTCCAATTTTTATTGTTTTTTAATCTTTTATAAATCATTCTAAATTATGTCTGGTAAATCTATTTTCTTTTTGTAAATGATAGGGATACATAGTTGTATCAAAGGAAAGGAAACTGATATATTTGGAAATGCCAAGAACCATGTAGAATCTCAGTTAAAATCTTCATTTATTCCCTAACTTCCTACAGCAAAAGACACTTTTCAAAATAATCATCAGCTGTCAAAAGATTAAAAACATTTTATTCCAATTTGTCTTCTCAGTTTTTTACAAATCAAATCAACCCTTTAAAATTTTTTGAATCACACAAACACTAAACAAATACTTCCTTATTATAAAATATTTAAATGAGAGTCGATGCAAATCCCCTCCCCTTTTTTTTGGCCAGGTCTGGGTTTGAACCCACACCTCTGGCATATGGGGCCAGCACCCTAGCCTTTTGAGCCACAAGCACCACCCTCTGTAAAAACCCTTTTTGACTCCCTCCTCCCCCAAATCTACTAACTGTCCTAGAGGTGAACATGATCCCTTTGGTATATTTCCTGCTAAGCCTCCCATGTTTTTTTTGTTTGTTTGTTTTTCCCATTGTCTTAAATCTTTAGAAAATTTCTAACTTACTTTGGACACTTTTTTCTTGGTCATCATCCCACATGGTGCCAAATTCTCTGACCTTGTGGTTAGTGCTCAGGAATGTCCCTAGGACATGGAGGGCAGGGATCTGCAGTTGGCAGAGAAGTGCAGTCAAAGGCCTTTCCACTCTACTCCTTGGTCCCATGGAGAGCCCTCCAAATTTGAGGACTCTCATCTCTGCTCCTTCTTGTCTGGACCCAGTTCAACTGGAGTTTGTGAGTAGAAAACTGGACTCTTCAAACATGAATTCAAATCTTTCTATCCTACACATACACACTTTTCTTTAGTTTCTGCTTCCCTTAAATTTCCTTAATTTCTGTTTCCCTATGAGCTGTGAGTGCATTTAGGAGTCAAGTAAGAGGAAGAGAAATATAAATAAGCCAAAGGATTATGACTTTGGGGATGTCATTCTGTCACACGTGTATTCATATATATATGAGAGAACTTCAAAAAAAGTTCATGAAAAAGATGAAACTAAAAGATAAAAAGAAAAAGATATGAGCTTTATTTTTCAAGATAAGCTCTTTTGGGAGTGACAATACCAGCCCGTTAGACCATCCTTAAGAAAATGAAGTCCTGGAAATTTAACCATATCAGTACAGTCTTTTTTACATTATCAACTGAAGAAAAATAGACGACCCTTAAAGGTATTTTTAAAATCGAGAAAAAAAAATTCAAAAAGAGCCAAATAGAACTGTAAGGTGGATGCCTCATGATTTCTCACAGAAACTCATACCAAAGTTGTCCTTGTGTGATCTAAAAATTGAGCAGGAACATTTTTGTGCTGGAAAAGGGCATTCTAGGGAAGATTTCCTGGGCTTTTCTCTGTGCAAGCTTTGACTAACTTTGTTAAAACATTCAAAATAATGAGCTATTATCTTTTTTTTTGTTGTTTTGCCCTCCAAAAGGTCAACAAGTAGAATGCCTTGAGTATCCCCCCAAATTGGCAATGAACTTCTATCTTAACTGGTCTGCTTTTGCTTTGAGAGGCCCACTGCCACCTCCTGGTAGCCATTGCTATGATTGTGCTCTGTCTTCAGGATCATACTGGTAAAGCCAAGTTTCATCTCTTGTTACGATTCTTCAAAGAAATGCTTCAGGATTTCAATGCCACTTGTTTAAAATGTCCATGGAATGCCTTGCTTTTGTCTGCAGCTGGGGTGGGCACAACAGTTTTGGCCCTCACCAAGTGGAAAGTTGGTCCAAATCCAATTTCTTAGTCAGAATTGTATAAGCTAAACCTATTTTTATGCTGTTGGCTATTGTTTCTGATGTTAATAATCAGTCCTCTTCCAGTAAGGCACAAGGGAGATGAATTTTTTCCCTGAAAATTGATGTGGATGATCTGCTGCTGCAGCTTCATCTTCAAGATCATCTTGTCTCTTCTTAAAAATAGGTTATCAGGCTCTGCGCCTGTGGCTCAAGTGGCTAAGGCACCAGCCACATACACCTAAGGTGGTGGGTTCGAATCCAGCCCAGCCCACCAAACAATGACGGCTACAACCAAAAAATAGCCAGGTGTTGTGGCGGGCGCCTGTGGTCCCAGCTACTTGGGAGGCTGAGGCAGGAGACTCTCTTGAGCCCAGGAGTTGGAGGTTGCTGTGAGCTGTGATGCCACAGCACTCTACCCAGGGGGATAGCTTGAGGCTCTGTCTCAAAAAAAAAAAAATAGGTTATCAATATGTGAGCTGCTGATTTCTTTG
>CAUYQV010100154.1:0-30332 GCA_963574575.1 Galagoides demidoff | reverse complement strand
TGGTCTTTTTGAAATATTAAGACCACTGAAAGGGATAAAGAAACAAATTGAACTCATTTAATTTATTAAAAATATATAGGAAACATTGTCAAATATGAAATGGTAATTAATTTTATGTAGGTTATGGTTATATATATATATGTGTTCCAACATTGTAAAATATTGGTCTGTTCTAACATATATTGCCAGTAATAATTTTAATTCATCTAAAAAAAGAAGAAGAAATATTAAGAGAGAAGCTGATGAATTCTCTCGAATTCAAATTCCTGATGTCTTTGGAAATTGAGTACCTTTGGGTTAAAAGCAGATTTCTAGAACTTTTATTGAAAAGTTAACATGTCTATGAGTATTGCTAACCTAACTTCAAACAGAACAAAAATCAGTTATGTAAAACTAGACTAATTTGTTATGGCTTTTTGTTTGAAATATTGTTGGTTCTTTCTGTGTTCTGTTTTCCAGAAGTCAAGAAAATAATTCTCTGTCTTTGAGCTGTTTGTAGCTTTTCAAGCAATGTATGTACTTATGAGCAGAATTTGAAACATGTATTTTTCTCTCTCCTTGATTCCTCTGAAATTTGAAAGTCATTAGTTAAGTATTATTAGTTTCTGACAATACAGTTATTTGCATAAGCTCAATAAGAATCTGTTTTGTTCTATAGGACTTGATGAAGGCACTGGCTATTTTACCAAGGCTTTGGCTGGAATAGCATTTCCAGAGGTGTCCAGACTGTGTTAAAGAATTAAGGTTGACTTTATAAGGCCAATAATGAAAACCCTTTGGAAAACTGGCCAGATACCCATCAGTAACCTTTCCTGATCTGTGGTAAGTAACAAAGGTCGCTTGTTATCAGGTCTGAGAAATCGACAGGTGCTTGAGGAACCTCAAAAGAAGAGGAATGTACCCAATGCATACAGGTATCTTATGGCACAGATGAAACCTGGGCTCATGAAAGGCTCTTGAGAAAGTCTGGCCTGAAAATTCCTTATAAAAGATTCCAGCAAAGCCAAAAAGTCTAGATGACTAATAATAATTCTTACTGCACTTTATGCAAATAATCAGTATACTGAGGTCCAGGTTATTTTGGTAACTGAGTTGGTTCTACTGTAATTTATCTTTAGTAAAGAGAGAAATTGGAGAGAGAGAAAAATAATTCAAAGGAAAAAGAAAAAGGCTATGGCCCACCTGTATTAGATCCCAGCCTTGTCTGTACTGTCAGCTCATAAAATGAGTCATAACTATTTTAGTAAATTGAACTGTTAAATGGGACTAAGAGACTGGCCAAAGAATGTAGTATGAATATGTGTCTCAGAAAAGAGATCTGGGGTAAAAATGGGTAACAAGCAAAGGAAACCCACCCCATAGCTACTATGTTGAAACACTTTAAGAAAAAATTTGTAAGTGACTATGACACCAGGAAAGCTGAGAAGTCTTTGTGAGTAGGAGTGGCCCGTCTTTAGAAATGGATGGCCATCAGAGAGAAGTTTAAAGAGATTCCCCCCCCCAAAAAAAAAACAAACACAAAAAAGAGATCCCTAGTGTCTGAGATATGGCACAGAGTTACTGGAAAGGGAATTCACACTGAGCAGTTTCCATACAAGATACCTGGCTACAGCTAGTAGTGATCCACCCACCTTGGTTAAGAGGACAGGTTGAAACAGTGCTAATAACACAGGGACAGGAAGGGAAAGTGCTTTCCACTTGACCTAGGGTAGTGGTGCTGAAGATATTGGCAGATCTGGTACCGAGAGACATTACTGCAGAAACTGAGAAAGGGACACAGAAAACGACTAATTTGGCTCGAGTAAATAAGGTTCTCCAAAGAAAGACTGAGAGTCCAGGCCACTTTTAATCAGTGTACAACTGGCCAAGAGACAGGGCATTAGAAGAATAAGTGTTGGCTCAGCGCCTGTGGCTCAATCGGCTAAGGCACCAGCCACGTACACCTAAGGCGGCGGGTTCAAATCCCCAGCCCAGGCCCGCCAAACAACAATGATGGCTGCAACCAAAAAATGGCCGGGCGTTGTGGCGGGCGCCTGGGTCCCAGCTACTTGGGAGGCGGAGGCAGGAGACTCGCCTGAGCCCAGGAGATGGAGGTTGCTATGAGCTGTGATGCCATGACACTCTATCCAGGGGGATAGCTTGAGGCTCCATCTCAAAAAAAAAAAAAAAAAAAAGAAGAAGAATAAGTGTCTCCAGAGGCAAGAAAGTGTGAAAATCCTGGGAAAGAGGTCACAGAACTGGAAGAGCAGGGAGCCCTCTATAACTTAGTGAGAGAGGCCCTGCTAAGACTGAAGAGGACCAGACTCAGCCATCCCCAGAAAGTCCATGGTCCAAATAAAAATTGGGGGCAAGGACATTGATTTTCTAATTAATACTGGGGATGAACACTTGGTGGTCACCCGGCCAGTAGCCCCTCTCTGAGATCACAGAATTGACATAAGAGCAATGGAGCCACTACTGAACAAGCCTTTTGTCTCCTTCAGAAGTGTTCCATAAGAGGCCATGAGGAAATATGCAGCTACAACTGCCCAAACCATATCTGGTATCAGCCTTGGGAGCAGAGGCTGTTTGTGACTCAGTCAGCGGAAGGACTGAGACCCGAACTGGCCCAGTGATAGTCGCGGGTCTGGGTGAAAGACAACTCCCCAAGGCTGTGCTCAAGGTACAGACTGCCTATTGCAACATCTAAGTTTCTAAGGGAAAAACTCAGATCTGCCAGCAGTGAGTACCTTATCTAGGATTTATTATCCAGCAGGCAGGGAGGAATCTAGACATGGAGAGTCAACAAGTCATTAGTCGCCTCCCCACCTCCACAAGCCGAAGGCAATTTCGAGAATTCCTAGGTGCAGTCGGTTTCTGTTGTCTTTGGATCCCCAACTTTGTCTCTTGGCTAGACCTCTATATGACGCAACTAACGGAGAGGAAGGAAAGTCCTTAGAATGGTAAAGAGAACAAGAACATACAGTTCTTAAAGGACCATAATAACTGAAAGCCCTTTCTAACTCTCCTTTGCCAATGCCAGTGCCCAGGTTACCAACATACCCTTTTATTTCTCTTCCACATTGCCCATAATGCGATATGGTAACAAGGCCCTCATGCTCAGTTCTTTAGTGGGCAGTGCCCGGGGCTCAAGTGACACAGGACCTGCAGCACATGTTATCGTGCCAACGGTCATGGTGGCGTGACTCTATTTACTGGTTTTATTTAAAAATTATTTTTTTAGGGTGGTGTCTGTGGCTCAATGGGTAGGGCGCCGGCCCCATATACCGAGGGTGGCAGGTTCAAACCCGGCCCGGCCAAATTGCAACAAAAAATAGCTAGGCGTTGGGGTGGGCGCTTGTAGTCTCACCTCCTTGGGAGGCTGAGGCAAGAGAATTGCCTAAGCCCAGGAGTTGGAGGTTGCTGTGAGCTTTGTGACACTGCGGCACTCCTCTACCAAGGGCCATAAAGTGAGACTCTGTCTCTAAAAAAAGAAAAAAATATATTTTTTATACAACAGGATTGTAGCTTGCTATCAAGTTAATTATTTAGCCAATTTGATAATTAGAAGATTTTAAAAGGCAAAGATTTTATTTTTTGATAGAGAAAGACTTAGTTTTTAAAAATGTTTTAAATAATTTAAGTATATTTCATAAAGACTTAGATATTGCATGAAATATACTATGATTTTAAGATTTGAAGTTACTGAAAAGTCTTTTGAAATTATAATAAAAGCATTCTTTTTAATGTCTTTTTTGGGTTTTTTAACTCTTATATAGTTGTCTGGTATTAATGATGGTTAAAAAGGGGTAGAACTTATGTGTTTTCCATTTACCCACTAGGTGTAAAGTTTAAAACAGAAAGAAAGATTGGATCAGGTAGCGTCTCCTAGAACAGTCAGAGGGCAAAGTTGGAGCAGGGAAGAAGACTACATTCCTACTCTCTTTTGTTTATCTTAAACTGCTTCTCAAAGACCATTGAAGACCAATAATTTGAAGACTGATGGAATGGCTATTTTTTGTCAGAATTAAGATAATTTTTAAAAGTTTCAGAAAGAGAGTTTGTGATGTTAAAGGAGTTAGGTGTTTAATTGAACTTTGAGATTCTATTTCACAGTGAGATAGGGTAATTAGACTTGATCTCCCAGGGGGGCAGAGAAGCTGTGGAATACACAGGGGGTATATTTTATTTTTTTCTCCAGAGATGGAGATAGGAGAAGAAAATAGAGGTCTTATAGTTTTAGGGAGAACAGAGAAGGTATCTTTGGTGTTAGTAGAGAGACAGTTTTGAGTTTCTGAGTTATTTCCCTCTTTAAGAAAAAAAAATATTACAGAATTGGTTGTTATTTGATTTTTTTTTTCTCAAGGCCTGTAGCTGGCCCTACCTCTTTTCTCTCTCTCTCTCTCTCTCTTTCTCTCTCTTTTCGGTTTTGGCCAGGCTGGGTTCAAACCCACCACTCTCAGTATATGGGGCCAGGGCCCTACTTCTGGAGCCACAGGCTGGGTCCACCTCCTTACTCTCTTTTCTTTGTCTTAATTTGTTTCTCAAAGACCACTGAAGGGCAAGTTTGGTACTCCCTTTGTGGAGTCTGAGGATTTTTGTAAGTTTTCAAAATCTATGTTAAATATTAGGAATTTAGGATAGATTGTTCTTGTTTAGTGTCATGATTTAATTTGGGAAGGAGGAAGTTAAGAGAGATAGGCTGTAATCAGGGTCTGTAAAAGGCTTTGAAGCTGTGGTTCAGTGATTCCATTGGTCTTAAGAAAGAGGTGGTTTTATTTTTCCATGAATTAGTTAGAAAAAAGGAAATGAAAGATATTCCCCAGGTCTGACTCTAAATTCAATCTTCCCACGGGTGTCCGTTGGTACTGGTTGTTCTGGTGAAGTTCACAGAGATTGGGCCAGCGGCCTGTGGAAACTTTTTAATACCTACTCAGGTCATTTGCATTATACTGGGGTGGAGTGGTTAATATTTTCCAGAGAAATAGTAGTGAGGGAAAGGAAGTTGTCTTGGAAATTATTTTATAATGGGGAGTATATTGTGCTGTTTTTTTCCTTTTATTAATCAGGCCTATGCGAGGTTCTAACTGGTGGTTGCTGGTGTGTAGGGCTGGCACATGTTCACCACTGACCTATGTCAGGAAGCTGACAGTAGATATTTTATAAAGTGAGGCAAAAGAAAGGGGAAAAGGCAGGGTTTAGTGAGCAGCAATGGAGAAAGAGATCACAGGAAAAAGATAGAGAGGAAGCCTAATTCTCTTACCAACAGATGAATGAGGTGACCTGTCTGGAGTTCCTGCGAAGCCCTTATAGGATAAGGCAGCTGTTCTATGAGCCATATGACCTCTGAGCCCTTGACTGGATGACAACTGTATTTGAGTTTTATCACTCCTATGTGTATGTATATGCTTATATATTGCTTTCATAATAATATAGAGTATATTTGATACTGTTTTTCCCATTATAGAGCTACACTACTATGAAGACTGTGTTCCAACTCCATGCAGGTACATATAAAAGATGTAAAATAAAGTCTTCATCTTTTTCATGACTGAAGAGCATTTCATGGTATACATATACCAGGATTTGTTAATCTATTCATGGGTTAATGGGCGTTTGGTTGGCTTCCATCACTTGGCTATTATGAAATGAGCACCAGTAAACATTCTGGTCAGCAGATGATGCCAAGAAGAATCTGCCCCTTTCAGTTTGTTCCATTCAAGGAAAAGTTGTGGGATACAAGAAAAAACATCTGATACAGGCCAGAGTGGGAACGAAGTGCCTGCTCACTGCTTCCAGTTTTGGGACTCAAGACTTCTGAACTGCATACTGCAGAACCTTCCTGGTCAGTCTACCTGTGCCTTATCCTCAGAATTTGGAGGATAGGACTCTATAGTGAACATAATATCCACATATGGATTCATACTCTTCATGAAGGGGCCAAAAGGATCACTTCATATAGGGAGGTATGAGATCATCCATTCCCTTTCTTTCTTTCACAATGGGAGAACTTCCTCTTGGCTTGGAAAACACAACCCCTACCACCAACCCCCTCCCCTTACTGACCAGGAATATACAGGTCATATTTTTAACTTGAGTCAATATGATTTCCTTCATAGTGAATAAGAAAACACACACATTGGAGAGTTTCTCTAACAAACACATTTTATTGGAAGAACATAAGTATCTCACAAAATGCAAGACCAAATCAGAGAACACATTTCCTAGTCAGAGAAAACAGAAGTGCTGCGAATAACACAACAGGTGGTCTGTTAAATCCATTCTCTGCAGCTGAACATGTCTATCAGAGGAGAGCAGACAACCAGTCATGGTGTCTAAGTGAGTGATAAGGTACTAAAGGAAATAAAAATTGACACCTCCCCATCCAGAGAAGAAACAGACCCAGCTCTTCCCTTTCCATATGCCATTTCCCTTAGGAAAGTCCAAACTATTAATTTCTTGGTGTGCTTCTGTGAAATGTATGTAAACATTTTTAAAGCTAAATAAGCCCCTTCCCATTCTTACAATGAGGAATAGACAAGGACATGGCAGAAAAACACTTAGGCTATATGAAAACTGGGAATAGAGGGGACACCTTAAGTAGTGGAAACCAGATCCTTATCACAGCCCTCGTACAAGTGATAGAGGGAAACAAACATAACAGGCTTTACCAAAGATTGTGATAAAGTGACAGAAGAAAACCGTGGAACGGGAAGCAGTTGAGGGAACATTGTCTCAGGGAGGTTACAAGCAAGTCAGCAGAAGCAACTGCAGCTCCTTCTGAAACTCCCTCACATTACTGTAATGTAGGACCTTAATAGAGACTGAATGCCCACCTATGTCTGTGCCACTTTTCAGAGGCCTAGGGCTAGGCACAGAAGAGGGTGACATAGCAAAACTTCACCAAGAGATAAAACCACAATTGACTGAGGGAAGGACAATAAGATCCCGTCCCCATAATAAAGGCAACAACTTTGCAAAGTCCCACATTTCCCTGTATCCCATTTACATTGTTTTCTTCTGTCCCCAGCTATGCTGGTTCACATGTACCATGAGGGAAGGAAAAGGGGTACAGGGGACAATTCCTTGAACTCTAATGCCCATCAAAACTTCCCCAAATCCCTGTGTCCTCCATGACCTCTGCATTCTCCTTATACTCAGGACACTCCTCACATTCCTTCTTGAAGCCTTAGGTAACCTGAATTAGGGACACCACTGAGCTCGACCCTGCAAAATGCAACTTCACCTTGACCTTCAACAGAGTCAGTGGCTATAGAACTACACAAGATGCATAAGTCTCTCACTGTGCAATCTACAATACTCTTTCTTGAGAGTATAGGCAATGTCTTCATGAGACTATGTACACAGGGTTCTAAAAGAGAAAAATGACATGATGTACACCATAAAGCAGATATGGTTTCCAGCATACATATAGGAAATGTGACCTCCTTCACCTACAGGAATGTGCCCTATATCATGAGGAATAGGAGAGATTAAACTGCCTGCCTGGACACCTCATCCACAAAGTTTCTGAACTCCCAGGCTGATAGGCCAATACTCAAGAGGACCTGAACATTACCAGCTTCGAATACTGGTTAATGGCGTGGTCCGTGTGACTTTTCCTTCCCCTTGAGGTGCAGAGTATCATCAGCGGAAGAGTGCACAAGAGACAGGCTTGGCCAAATGCCAACTACCTTCCTGTTCTTGGCACCCAGAGTGCTCACAATTCCTGTGGCACCATCACTGTGCACAGTGCAAAACACTGAGCACAGAAGCCTCACCATAGTCTGTCCCCCATTTTTAACCTGGACACAAAATTCCCCTCTCCCCACATGCTGGCAATCCTGTACTTTCCACATCTGACCCAGAAATTTCCTGAACCCTCAGGCAGATACACCAAGAGGACCTAAGCATCATCTGTTCCACATCCTGGTCAGTGGCAGGATCCACGGGACTTTTCCTTCACAGCAGTGCAGAGCATGATCAACGGAAGAGTGCAGGACTGACATGTTTAGACAAATGCCACCTACATGCCAATACCTGGCACCCAGAGTGCTCATGATGCTGCCATGTCATCGCTGTGCAGGGTGTAAACCACTTAGCACAGAAGCCCCCAAATAGGCCAGCACCTGTTTCTTTCCAGGACCTAAAATTCCCCTCCCGGCAATGCTGGCAGTGCTGCACTTTGCTCCCCGTAGGACCTTCCACAAGGCTTTTGATTCATTGAAATGTGGAGAAAGAAGCCCCTGAGGAGGAACTTATAATTCACACTGAGAATACCAGTTCACTTTAATAAGTGTCCGCTGGTGAACACAGCTCACTATAAATATGAAACACTGAGGGGTCAGCTCACCAAATAGGATATGTTCCCATAAGCAATCGAAGGTGCCTCTCAGAACACTGCCTGAGATCACTCCACTCAGCTACAATATAAGACATGAAGGGCCACCTTCCCCAAAACCATTTGTCATAGGCTAAGGCCATGCACAGAATGAGGCAAACATTGCTAAACCCCCACAGACAGCTAAACACAGAGTTCTCATTGACAATGGAAGGCAAGGTTCTGCCCCCCAAATTAAGGCATCATCTTTGCCAATAGGGCACACTTGGCCATTTTGCACTCAACAACATACTTTCTTTCACTATCAGGGACAGGGAAGGAGGCAGGACCTACACCCTCCAACATACAATATCTGTCAAAAATGGCCACCAGAGTCCCTCAGTCTCAGCCTTTGTCAGCAGTTCTCCCAGGTGCCACTGTCCCCAGCCCTTAGCCACCTCAGTCTGTGAGCCCCCGATGGAGTAATCACAAGCAATGTCATTCCATCTTTCCTGATACAAAAGCCTCTCCCCCCTTCTGGAGCCTCTAACCCTGTAATTCTTTCTTCTCACTGAAGAACAGACCATCAAACTTCCTGGGGATCCACCCTTGAAAAACATTATTTCAAGATGTCTTGTTCCAACGCTTTAGGACCATTGTCATTAGCAGTTATTTCTACTACAACATAAGCCTCCTGTGTATTCTCTGGACATAAACATTGTACAGAAAATAGAAAGAAAATGGAAGGTGGGGTAACCAGACCTTTTTCAAGCACCAGAGACTTCCTTAAAAAGCCTTTTCACAGGCCTGGCATGGTCACTCACACCAGCAATCTCAGAACTCTGAGAGGCCGAGGCAGGGGGAATGCTCAAGTTCAGGTGTTTGAGACAAGGCTGACCAGGAGCAGGACCCATTGTCTACTAAATATGTAAAAACTAGCAGGGCATCGTGACAGGTGTGTATGGTCCCAGCTACTGGGGAGGATGAGAGAACAGAGTCACTAGAATCCAGTGTTTCAGGTTGCCATGACCAATGATGCCAGGGCACTCTATTGTGAAGCAAGAATGTGAGACGTTGTCTCAATAATAAAAAAACATGGCTTCTCACAGTTTGTGAATAATACCACAGAATTCAAGGCCAGTTGAACCTGGATCTGAGTCCCTTCCGATGCTATCCTGGCTCTGTTACCGTGGCCAGGTAATAACATGCTCTATAATCATCTATAAAGTAAGATCCCAACGAGAAGAACTGAGCACAGTTCTTGGTTTCCGTGAGGTTACTCCCAGTGATAGCTGTGATTGAATTCTTTTAGCATCATCACCACCACCATCAGCGTCATTATCCCTGCCATCACCATCATTGCCAGTAGGCTAAGGTACTTCACAAAATGACCACAACTCTGCAAGTTACATGACTGGATGAGTGTCACCGTTTCACAGAGGAAACAATTGGTTACATTTTTATTCATGGCAAAGGGGAGACCTGTGCCTAGGCCTTATCTTCAAGCAAAAACTGTGATGTACCAAAAATACAGGAGTTGGCATATAAGGTGGGAGTTACAGGCCTTCAATGCCCAAGGGTAAAAATGTGCCTGTCCCTTACCTGTAAAATAACAAAGGGTATCAAATCCTTTTTTCAAAATTCTCAGTGGGAAACCTCACCTTGCCTTGATAGAGCTATGATGAGAGTCCTAATGGAAGATGTGAGTACTGCCATGGGAAAGCTTCCTTGGACATGATGCCAAATGGTCACAGTTTGAAAGTCTAGCTATAGAGATTATCAGTGAACTAAATTTCATCATATTCTCCTGAAATCTCTGGGAATGTGCATGACTATTTAGTAACTGCATGAGGTGATGTAATTTTACAACTAAGGGAGCATAACAACCTATAGTTATATTATACCATTTCATCTAACAATAACAAAATCAATAGTCTGCCTCCCCTCATATAATCCACATAATTTAACTTCAAAGTGTGCCTTGATGTGGCCATGAGAATCCACTCTCTTCAGACTACTTATATAAGGATGAGGCATGAGAAAACTCCTTAAGGCAAATTGGAGTGTGACATGGAATATTGTGCACCAAGAATCTGCAGCACATTACCATTCCCACTGGTGTGTACACACTCACTGACTACGTGCTACGAGAGATTAAGTGACAAGGTTGGCCTTATAATGATCTCCTGGGAAAGATCCAAGAAACTAACAGTCCTATGTGAAAACTGGAAGAGGTCCACCTTCTCTTCCACTGAGGGCCTGGATCCTTGAGACTGCCACCAATTACTGAGGCATCTTTTGGCATCGTCTACCTTTTGGATTCTTCTTAAATGCCATTACTCAGTGCAATTATCCACCAAAGTATGGTTTTTTGATTTTCCCCATATCCCCTCATCCAAAACAAATGAAAACCAAGGAGACCCAACATGACTGTGCTATCACAGAAAAAGAGGCACTAAATGTGACACTGCCTGTGGAACAGGGAGGAAGCATCACAGTTACCTGAAGTTTCACCAGTGCTTGTGAATAAGATATAACCCATCCTTGGCCTTCATCATAATATTTGGTAAACAAACTTGGGTTTGGGTAATGTTTTTCCATGCATGTCAGAACCCGGCTTTCCACTGGGTAGGAAATAAAAAGGATTGACATTTTCCAAGGCTTTAGAAGTAACTGAACGAGTTACAGGGATAAATCTGAAAGGTATGGAAAAACAATGTGCTGGATAAAATGGAGACACTTTAGGGTCTAGTGCCAAAGATATTTGGAATTTGAGCTAAGGTGTGTGAACTTCAGGATCTGTGACACCACCTTTTCCATGATATTTGTGCCAATAGCAAAGTAGAAGAAGCAGAGGGACCTACTAAGAGTAAAGGTTCAAGTCCCTGGGAGAACACATTAGAAAAGTGCATATTTCTACTTAGCATGTGACTTCCCTTCGTCCCGTTGTCAAATGTCTTCACCTGAATTTCAATGAATAAATTACCACACAGAAAAGAAAAGTCAGGCTCTAGTCTGCACAGTTGACAAACAGTAGAAAGAGCTGATCCATGTTGGGGACTCAGCCCTGTCATCCTCCATGTATGGTGTCTGAGGTGGTCACAGCAGAAGGTGGATCAGGAGAAGGAAAAGCCTTGGGTTCTGGTTGTCTCTTCCTTCATAGCATGATTAAGAAGTGTAGTTTCCAAGGAGAGACCCCAGGAAGCTTGCTGGCATTGGGAAATAAAACAAACATTTAAATGATATGACAAAGTCTAGGGAGTGTGGGTGATTTATCACACTTGATTTCCACTACATGCATCATGTCACAGTATAATTGCCATTGTGCACATGAGAAAGCTAAGACTCAAATATGACAGTGGGAAAGGGCCATTGGACCGAGATAGTGGACACTGTGAAAGACATAGGCTCTATGGAACCACCCCCTCCCTTCTCATCCAGATGTAAGCACTCTAATTTGTACAAATTATCAACACATTGAATCTCACAAAGGCATAAATGTATTCATGATCTACATATATATGAGTTAATAAAAAAAAAGACATAGGCTGTGTTCCCACCAATATCTGCAAAGGAAAGAACAGGCCAACAATGTATGACAGGGTCAAGATTTACAGCACTGACTTATGCATTAACTGCATTGTCATTCTCTGTCTCCAAGACTCTGAGTAACTAGAGCCCTCCCCTCCATGGTGGATGGAGACTGGCAGACTACCAGGGTCCATCATCCACTTTGTTTGCAGGTGACACATTGTTCCTTGTGATAGATACACATGGCTGTCTGTACATCACCTTCCAACCAGTGTTCTTACATCACAAATGAAAAGGCCTCTGAGGAGCTTCCCACAATCCCCACATTCCTGGAGTTGATTTTTGCCCATACATTCCAGTTTTTCCTGATGTGGCTTGTTACTGCAAAAGTTTCCATTTAGGGTAAAAGATCAAAACCTTGAAGGTCTAATGGAAAAATCAGGGTTTTTTTTTTTTTTAAATGGTAACATTCAGATACATTCAATTTGTCTGACACTGGGCATCCCCAGTGAACAGAAGAACACTACTGGTGCCTGGGTAAGATTTCAGTCCCTAGCAGAGTCTATATCACTAAGTTCATTAGCATTGGCCATGGACAGACCTTAACATTCCTGGTAGTTCCCAGCTTAGAGACTAGAAAGAGGTTTCAACACATTTTTAAATGACAGTACAGCTGACATGAGATGGATGTGTGCTGCCCTCTGCCCACCACCTATCACCTCACACAAGATAAGGTTGCTCTTACCTGTCTTGCTATGCTGGACAGTTAGCTCCAGTTCCATACCAGTCATGTTACAGGCTCACATGCTGACCAGTCCTGGACTTTCCCACCGCAGGTCCTGGAGGAGATGGTGACTATACACATCTGTAAGGAAAAGAGGTGGCAGCCTAGCACCAATGAGGGCACACACATGGAAAGGTAAGTGGCTGGGACACAGGTCTCACTGAATACACAATTACCTCAGCCTGTGCCAGGTAGGCCAAATGAGTGAAAGACAATGTGAAACAGAGAGGGCATGAACGGTACCACAAGACAGATGGCAGTACTTACAGAGGGCCCACGGCCCCTTTCACAGGGTCCTATAGGTCATCCCGGAGCAGGTCAATAGGAGTAGCCTGTTTCAGACAATTTTATTCCTGCCCAGACTCTGTCGTTACCAGGCGACATATGAGGGAGATTGATTCTCTTCACTTCCGTGCATAGAAAACTTTAAAGTGATTTTTTTTCCCATGGAAGAACATGTGGAAACAGTGAGAAACCCTACATTGAGAGGAAAATAGCATATTAAATACACAATTGTACTTCAAAGATTAAACGGGGCCACATGCCTGCAAATGTCATTCACTCGCAGGTAAGTGAAGGCACTTGATTTCACCGTGAATATATTTATTTATAAATCGCAAATTTCCCACAATTTTCAAAGCAAACGTATGCAAATCACTGGAGACAGGAGTGGACTGAATAACGTGGTATTGAGCAGGCAGTTCTTTTGGAAAATGAAATGCCAAGGAATGTGCAGGGTGACAGGTGACCAGTACAGACCATTCACTGCCAGAAAACAAGCACTGGGTCAGTAAATTCCTGAGGTTTTACAATGAAAATGCCGCCAGACTTTCTTCAGTGGGGTACATCTAGGAAATGTGCCTGTGGCTCAGTGAGTAGGGCGCTGGCCCCATATACCGAGGGTGGGGGGTTCAAACCCGATCCCGGCCAAACTGCAACAAAAAATAGCCAGGCGTTGTGGTGGACACCTGTAGTCCCAGCTACTTGGGAGGCTGAGGCAGGAGAATTGCCTAAGCCCAGGAGTTGGAGGTTGCTGTGAGCTGTGACTCCATAACACTCTACCAAGGGCAATAAAGTGAGACTCTGTCTCTTAAAAAAAAAAGAAAAAAACAACCTCCACCAATACAGTGATAGAAAAATAATTTGATGGTAAAATAAAGTGAGAGTTCAGGCTTCCGGGAACTGGAGGTTGGAACTGCCATAAAGCAGGAGGTGCAAAGCCAATGAAAATATGATATATCTTATGTGTACATTGAAAATAACAAAAAATGTTTTTACTCAAACTGATGAACACGGGAATTGAACACCATGACACCAAACACTGAATTCTGCTGTAAAGTAAAACCCTCCCTGTGTAAGGGTGGCCAAGGATGGTGAGTATTCACTGTCAGAAAATATCAGCAACGCAGTCCACTGAGTAAGTTCTGCAGGGACCAATCACCCTTTCCTCAAACGTTTGCTTTAAAGTTCATTTATGAATCTACTCAGAGAATACAAAAAAAGTAAATGAATGAAGTACATTTATGGAGCCAGATTAACACTTGAATATTTTTAATTTTGTCAAAGAAGAAGTTATAATAGAAAACAAAAGACACTCAATTTAATGTTAATTTCCTCTATCTGAAAATAAAACCTTTTGAAGCCCCTGTTGAGGAGCCCTGGGACCAAAACTTCACTGAATGTAACAAGGATGAACATGTCAAATTAAATGTTAAACTGGATCCTTTCTTGGCTGAACAAAAGAGCCGCTGACTGGCAGCCTCCATGATTTAAAATGTCAAATGTTCAGTCAGATCATTCGCTTCAGAATAGGCACATTGGAAACACCTTGATTTCAAAAATATATTTTCAATGCCAAATAAAAATTAAACATATTTAAAATATTGGAAATTCATAATTAAACCCAAACCATGTACTGGTCAGAAAAGTGAGCAATACTATCCCGGGGGCTTCATTTCCCTCAGGGTCTCAAAGGTACAAGCTCTTGTTGAACATCTCCTGAAAGTCCGAACACCACCACGCACTTTAGCTAAATACCATGAGATTACATTTACATTTTATAAAAGCACAAAACGGAGGTGAAGGACAAGGTGATTCCTGGGAGTCAGTCCATTACCTTCAAGTCCACAGCCTTACTTCATGTACAAATCATCTAATTTTGTTTTTTCTCTTGAAGGCAACATATGAGGGAGATTGATTCTTAGCATTAATGAAATTATAATAAACATAAGTTAAAAAATATAAAACTACCTTAAAATGCAGCTAACTGCCGGGGTGTCATATCCCCCCAGTGGATCTCTCAAGGAGTAACTGTCCTCCTTTTCCTCTCTAAAGGAACAGAAACATAAAAACAAAATGGACAAACAGGGGGAAGCAGAAAGATTAAACAATTAAGTGGTGACAATATCTACAAATGACAGAAAAAAATAGAGGCAAAATAAGGTCTCATGGGGTCAACAGTCACTGTGAAGGGCTGGACTGTCACCAGCTCACCAATCACATGAGCCATTTCCTCATTTTTCCATTCAACACACCAGAAAACGTTAGATTAAGAATAAGGGGCTGGGGTAGAAGGTTCAAGATCAACATATCCACAAACACAACTGTAAGATGCTTCATATTGTTTGATCAAACACAGTACTGGGCTGGACATGACTAGGGAGCTTCCCTGTCCTCGCAGACCCATTAGCCTACCCGAAACAACTGTTAAAGATGTCACAACATACCATGTTCTTACCATACCGTACTCTATCAAAATCAGAACATAAGCCACAAATTGAGAATTAAAACCATGTAAACTTACAGTTTTCGAATCTCAGAAGCAGGGAGGTGCCATATTCCCCTATTGCCCAAGGAAACTGTTCACGAAAGTGGCGCTGCAGAGTCTAGACTTTAACCGTCCACCTGGTCGCGTGGAAGGTTTCCCTGGCAACCAGTGTGAGGCCCCGCCTACAATTACGTCATAAAAGGCTCTGAAATGATTGACATGTAACCGGTCCTATCAATGCAGGTTTACAAGTGGGAGCTCTACCCTTACGTAAAGTATCATAAATAAGTCCTATCTTACATAAATGTGTCCATCCCTGAATGCACAGACGTTTTCCTCAAGTCTTTGCACAAACTATACCCCTGTTTCCTGTCATTTCTGATTTTGGAAATCTTACTCATACAGTCTGACTAGGCTCAGCTCAACGGCCATGTCCTCCAGGAAGCCTTCCATGTTTTACTTCTCATTCCCCCTCCTTAGAAGGGAGTTGTTCTTTGGTTTGCATTGTGGGTGTAGCCTCTAAGAATGGCACTGTAATGCTAAAACCAATCCATCTTTGTAAACAATTATTTTGAGGGAGAAGGTGAAGTGGCCCTGTGTAAATATGGAACAGTTCATCATATTGCCCTACCCTGCCTGGAATCTCACAACTAATACTAGCAAGGGAAGATGGACCCTTAGTCCTCCAAGTACAATTCTGAAAAGCACAGCATATTCAAAATAGTTACACTTACTTACAAACTATGATTTAAGAAGCCAAGAGACTAGGCAAAGGCTGCTGGATTGTTGTGAAGTGCCAGGTACGTGGGTGTCATAATCCAGCCCTCTGACTCTTGTGCCTTAGCTTCCTAAAGCCTACTTTGGTACTGACTAGAGGCTGGACGGGGAAGAATGAAGAGATGTTCATCAAGGTGTACAGAACTGCAATGACAAAGTTGGGATGACATGAGGAGATCTACTGCACAAAAGACAAATTTATGTGAGGTGAAGACTATGTTAACTAGCTTGATCTAATCCTTCCACAATGTGTACATATATCAAAACATCATGTTTCACCTCAGAAATATATACAAGTATTACATGTCAATTTTCAATGAGCAATAATCGCACCTCGGATAAACCTCATTGGCTATAATACTGCCACTGTGCAAAGCTTCAATTTTCTAAAAAGACAACAGCAGTTGTCCTGATGGGTTACTAAGACCCCAGAGAAATTGGCTGCTCCTTTACATGCTCAGAGGATGCATACAAGTGAGGTTTGTCTGATGTGGGGTTGGGGGACAAAGATGCAGAGGGGCCAGGGCATTGTTCCACGCTTTGTCCAGCATCACTGAATGGATGGATCTGGAACTTAAGCAGCATGGGGTGCGGAGAGAAGGAAGAACGAGGCTGTTGGTGTGAATCCCACACCCTGGAATTGCCAACTCATACTCATACCACACCTGTCCCTGAGGCTTTTCCTCTGACTACACTTGGCAGCTGGAAACGTGGCTGGACCCTCCTAATACCTGGCCACTGCCCAGGTCATGTCTATGTGTCAGTTCACCTATGTCTCACAATGTATGTTCACAGGTCCCTCTGGTCCATCCATACTCCCTTTCCTGTCCGTGACCTGTCTTGAAAAAAATAATCTATTATTTCTTGTCCACCATACATTCTAGAGAGTGGTGAGTCATATGGGTTTGAGGTAGGCTGCTTTGATTGATGTCTCAGCTCTGCTTCCTACCATTTGTTTATCCTTCAGGGGTGTTCTGTGTCTCAGTTACCTTATCAGTAAGATGACTCTGCTCTCTCAGTCTGTTAAGACTGAAATAACAAATTATCCTATACTAGGTAATTGAGAAAGACAGAAATTTATTGCTGACACTTTCAGTGGCTGGGAAGTCCAAGACCATGGCACAGGTAACTTCAGGGTCTAGAGGGTCTGTTCCTCACAGATGGCGCCCTCTGTGTGTCCTCACATAGCAGAGGTTCAAGCAAGCTCTCTCAAGCCTCCTTGGAGAGCACACTAATCCCATTCATGTGACTAGAGTCCTCATGCTCTAAATACCTCCCAAAGTCCACCCATCTCAACTCTATCATACTGGGAAATAAGTTCTGACACACATTGTAGGGAAACAAAACATATAGATGATTACATTCTTCCTCAGATCCCCAAATTCATGTCCTTGTCATATGCAAAAAATTTCATTTTAACCTGGATAGAATTGGAACACACTCTTCTTAGTTAAGTATCACAAGAATGGAGAAGCAAGAATCCAATGTACTGACTTCTAATATGAAGCCAGTAGGAGATCTAATACATACCCATCTCATACATTTCCTCAAATCAATCCAAGGAAGAGACAGGGGAAGGAGGGAGAAGGGAGAGAGGAGGAGGGAGAGTTGTGGTGAATTACAGTCCATTGCACACCTCTTGAGAGCAGGACACAAGTGTAACAGGGATGTTACCTGAGAAATGCAAACAGTATAACCTAATTGTTTGTAACCTCAATGACCCTGAACCAATTAAAAAAAAACAAAACAGAAAATAGATTTACAAAAATAAATAAATGAATTTATTCCATTTCAGTAGTCTCCTAATTCTTATCTATGCCAGCAAAACCTCAACAGTCTAAAGCAGGAGTCCTCAAACTTTTTAAACAGGGGGCCAGTTCACTGTCCTTCAGACAGTTGGAGGGCCAGACTATGGGCCCCAGGACTAGCCGGCTGCTAAGTAGGACAGGCAGTGGAGACAAAAACACCCAGTGGGCTGGATTAATGCCCTAGGCAGGCTGCATGTGGCCCATGGGCTGTAGTTTGAAGACGCCTGGTCTAGAGTCTCATCTCATCAGATGTGGAGACAGGCATAGGTTTGGTTCATTCTAAGGCATACCCCCCTTGAGTGTCGAGCCTGTGGAATCAAACCAGCCAGTTACAGGCTTCCAATATACAGTGGTGGGGAAGGCACAGCACTGACGTTTCCATTCTGAAAGGGAGGAGTAGGAAAGAAAACAAGGGGAATAGTTCTCAGCAAATCCAAAACCCAATGGTACAAAGATGAATTCTTCGGTTCTGTTCCCAAATACTCTTCTATGACTTGATGCCTTACCTTCCAGAACACTGGGTTCGGTGTGGAGACTGTATCGAGTGGGCGCTCTGGCCATGGCTTTGCTGGGTGCAGCCCACCCCACACCTTATGCCTATGGCCCTTAATGCTGGTGCAAATTGCGGGTGCCCCTCCAAGTCTATTGTCTCAGGGGCAGCCCTGCTAACATAGCTCCAGTAGACAATGTCAGAGGCTCTCTGCCACGTGGCACTTGTCTGCCTGAGCTGCAAGGGTTTCTGGACATCATTTAAAATATAAGTGGAGGCAGCTGTGTCCTCACAGTTTGTACACTCTGTGCATCCCTGGGAGATGGCAGTATATGTATTTCACTATGGTTCACTGCTTCCACAGGGGCTGCCTGACCTTGACCTTGGGCTTCCTTGAGCCACAGCTGGGGCTGGCAAGGAACAGCCCTGCACCAGAAGGCAGGCTGCAGAGCCTTGAAATCAGATGCTCAGCAAAGCCCTGGCATTCTGGGCCAGTCATGGGCAGGGGACCCCGAAAGATCTCTGGGGGGCCTCCAGATCATCTTCCATTGTCTTGTTGAAGAGTATCTGGCTTCCTTCTGTCCATGCTAATCTTCTTATCAAACATTCACTGGGCCACACTCCTGGTGTTCTCTCCTGAGCATGTTTCATTCATTCTTTATGAAGAAGCAACACTGAGAATTGTCCACATGTGTAGCTCTCCATTCCCTTTGACTGTGAACTCTGTCTCTAGCTTATTCTCTCTTCTTGTATTTTACATAAGCAGTCAACAGAAGACATTCCACACCATAAAGAGCTTTCACAGAAAATCCTTCTCCCAAATATCTTACTTCATCACTCAGAAGCCCTACTTCCACAAAGCACTAAAGTAAAAACAAAGAATGCCAACAAGTTTTTGCCACTGTTTACCAACCATCACCTTTCTTCCAGTTTCTAATTACATGTCCCATATTTGAGCCTGACAGCTTACCACAATGGCCTTTCATACCCACATTTCTACTAATGTGTGTAAAGTCCACTGGAATAATGTCAAGGAAGACTAAGGCTGTCTCAAATGGTCTCCTCTTCTCAGCTCTCACAGGAACCACCCTTTAATGTCTATTAGTGCCAACACACTACTAAACTCTTTTAGCATCTACCCGTCACCCAATTTCAAAGACACTTCCACATATTTAAGATTTTGTTACAGTAATACATACTTTGTGGTATCAATTGCTGCCCTTGACCCTTCAGTCTGTTAAAACAAAAGATGTTATACTGGCTAATATAATCAGGCTACGTTCATTGCTCACAGTTATGGAAATTGAACAATCCCAGGTGCCAGAGGTTTTCTTGTCTGGTGAAAGCCTGTTTCTCACTGATGTCAGCTCCTATGTGTCCTCACATTGTGTAAGGTGACAGAAACCTCTTTCATAAGGTCACTAGTCCCATTCCTGAGGGCAGATTCCTCATGATCTATTCACTTGCCAAAGTCCACCCATTGTGAATAAATTCACACTGGGGACTAACATCCAACATACACATCAGGGGGATCCACCAACATTCAAATCACAGCCAATACCAGGGAGAACCTTGTCATTCAGTGACATGACATTAGGTGAGTTTATGGAAAACATTTAGAATAATTCCTAGAACATGCTAAACTGTCCCTTAATGTTAGCTCTGATTGCTACTTTAACATTTTGAATATCTCTGGTCAATGCAAACCTCTTTCTTCACCTGTTCTGTGCCATTCCAGTCCACATTCATGTACTTTTCCTAATTCCTTTTAGCCTTAACATTTATAAACAGAACAGATAACCAACCTCCTACAACACATTGTCCCCCTTGATGATTGTTTGCACCTCAACTCAATCACTTTCTTCTGTCCTAATATCTCCATGCTAAGCAGCATGTTAAGTCTTATACTAGTGGCTCATGTCTGCATCCCTTCTCCTATTGATACCACATTTTCTCATTGGGCAGGGTTATGGTTTGAACATTTGTCTCCTGCAAAGGTCACGTTGAAATTCAATCCCCAAAGTGACAGTATGGAGTGGGGGCACCTTTAAGTGCTGTTTGGATCATGAGGCTCTGCTCTCCTGAATGGGTCAATCTTTTCACAGATTAATGTGTTTTTATGAAAGGGGAGGTAATGGCTTCATGTAAAGAAAAAGTGACTGCACTGGCACGTAGCATGCTTAGTCCCTTCCATGCGTTGTGCTCGGTGTCACCATGAGAATCTACATGTCCTGACCAGCAAAAGGCCTCTCTGCATATGTGGCCCCTAAACCTTGGATTTCTCAGCCTCCAGGAATGTAAGGATTAAATTTCATTCCTTGATAAATTGCCCAGAGTCTGGGGCCGCTCATAACCAACAGAAAAGAGATCAATACTGGCAGCTCTCTAGTTTACTCCTTTCTGACGCAGTTTAGCTCAGTACATAGCACTATAGTTATGGTGACTCCATAAGCACATAAGCGGCTGCTGACACAGTAGCTTCCTCTGGGAGCTCACTAAAAATATGTCCACTGAAGAATTCACAAGAAAGTCGGCCCACTCACTGGTGTTCCCAGATCCAGCAGATGTGGGTGTGCTGTTGTACCATGGTTGCACTTCCTGTGCTGAGGCTTTGAGAAAAGGATGTGCAAGGCTGAAACGTGCCTTCCATGGGAGTTGACAGAGTAAAGAGGAGAAAGGGAGGTGCTTTATAGGATGAAGAGTGTGGATCAACTCGGCCCCTCGGGAACAGTGGGCGCGTTGGCCACGTTGGAGTAGGGTGAATGATATAGGTGGCACAAATTGAGTAGGGACTGGCAGTCCAGAGAAGACAAACTTGGGGGGATTCTGTGCACACGGAAACACTTTCAGGGTTTCGGGCTTTGTATTAGAATATCTATTATGCACTTGAGATCTAACATTTAGGAGTCTGTACAGAACAAATGTTAATGGATTATCACAGGGTAAAAAAGTGTCCATTTTTTTTCCATACAGGATATGAAATCCCATGTGGGTCCTAATGAATGGCACTGTTCTGAAAATTGCCTTGAATGAAGTATAGGGAAGCATGTTAGCACATGACATGGCATGGGGTGACAGGGCAGTGGCTGCTATGGGAAATGGAGGACAAACTGTCAGGGGCTACTGCCAGTGTGCCCATGCTGTCACCTGATGGAGCGGTGGTCCCACCAATTGAGGAAGGAGATCAAAGTGCAGAATAGTTTAGGGAAGCAGAGAAGGAAAAGTAAGGATCCACACTACAATGTGTTTGAAGTACTGATGAAAGTTTGGAAAAGAAGATGCCCAGAGGGTGAGTGGAAAAGCAATGTGGGCTTGTGGGTAGAAGAAACACCTACAGCTGGAGATCTGAAGTTCTGTTTTGTGGATTTATTTATTTTTGTTTGTCAGTTTAATCCTATTCCTTGGATTGAAAGGATCTGAACCTTTTTGAACAAATGTCAATGTGAGAGGGAGTTGTTGAAGAGGAGGAGAATTCCCGAAGATCCCAAATAGGCTGAGGGGCGAGCCAGCTGGAACCCTACAGGAGAGTGTGCTCGGAAGACAGGAGTCAGGAAGAAAGAATCACTGGAAGAAAAGATGGGACCCAGCAGAGCATGTGCACACAGGTGTCTGCAATGCCAGGATTACTACAGCATCCCAGTGCTAGTGCTGTCACCTCTCTAGCTCTCACATGTGTCCTCCATACCTCTGGGCCTCATTTATGTGAGGGCTCAGTGATGCATTACCTACCTGTTGGTCAGAAACTTCCCAGGGTGCCAATAGTTAAAAACATGCCTGGATGATTCACTAATTGTCATGGATTCTGTCCCTAGTAACAGACCTCTGATCCCTTACCCTCACCCAGAGCCTTCCTCCCTTTCCTCCTCATATCCCTGGTCACTTTAGGGCTGTCGAGCTCCTTGCCTCACTGTGGTCCTGAGAACCCATCCTGGCTTTCCCTCCTCCCCTGTGTCATTGCTTGTCCTGCCACCTGCTCTGATGGATGGGCTCCTAGGGAAGACAGATCCATAATGGGATGTGGTGCCATCCCTGCACTTCCTGCACTGTGGAATGAGTGAGATGCTCAGCAGAAGGCACCCTAAGGTTTTCCCTGTAGAGTCTGATCTGGCAATGGATCTTCTCAGACAATGTGTTATCGTTTTATAAGGTTTTGATGGGTGTAGTCATATTGTGTACCAGACACAATATGTCCAGACCTGTGAATAATTTATATAGGCTTTCAAAACCAGAGAGGATGTCCATTTCTTCATGAACATGTCAAAATGTGGTATTATGAGATTTAAGTAAACCTTAATATCTACCTGTGAATCAGAAATATGACATGAACCTTGTAGGTTATATTTTCCTGAAAATGGAGACTGGCACTCATTCTTTTTTTTTTTGAATTATGGACTAACTCTTTTGCTAAAAGTCATGAATGCAATTACTTCATCCAATGTCAATCACAATATACTTTCATAATGTATTTATTTGTTTATTTATTTTTTTTTTGAGACAAAGTGTCATTATGTTGCCCTTGGTAGACTACCATGGCATCACAGCTCACAGAAACCTCAAACTCTTGGGCTTAAGTCATTCTTTTGCCTCAGCCTCCCAAGTAACTGGGACTACAGGGACCTGCCACAATACCTCGCTATTTTTTTTTTTTGTTGTTGTTGCAGTTGCCATTGTTGTTTTAGCTGGCCTGGGCTGGGTTCAAACCCACCAACCCTGGTGTATGTGGCCAGTGCCCTACCCACTGAGCTTCAGGTACTGGTACTGCCCTATAAGATATTTCTTAGCAAGTCTTCCTCAGAAAGACTTTTACCACTTCTGACCACTCCAGAATACTAGGAAAGAGTATTAGGGTTTTCAAATTTACTATAAATTCTATCACAAAGAAATACTGCTTTCTTCTGTGGGTGTTTGAATGACATTTGAATGAAAATGCTATTGACTATTCAATGATAATCTGCAACTTTTCTTTGTGGATTATCTAATGAGCATTCTGGTCCATATGACAGTTGGCCACCAGCAAGGATAGATTTGTGGATCCTCGAATTTATGGCAGGTATGTGAAATGCAGGCAGTCTCATGGAGGATTGTGCCCTTAACATTTAAGGATTGTGAAAGTTTGGCTAAAGTCTGAATTGCACTGAAGTCTCCTTTCCTGCATAAGAAGGTGCCAACCGGCTAGAACCAAAAGGCTGGCCAGGGTGTATGGACAATGCAGGTCCTCTCCTCTGAGATCCTTGATTAAAAAAAATCCAGGTCTATTCCTCTGAGATATGGGACAGGCACTGATGGTTGACCCTCACTCTAACAGCAATGGCTATCCAGGGAAGACCCAGATCATCTGATTTAATCTATAGAGAAATTCAGACCGCTCACTAGGTACCAGAAACCCATAGCTCTTGTGGACCACATCTCTGGCTAGAGACCAGGCCCAGACAGGACCAGGTAAGCACCTGTGTTCCTGGCACAGACAGACACCTAGATCTGGGCAAGGGCACATAGAAAGAAGGGCAGAGAGGCAGGAAGCTAGGGAGAATAACAGGGCACAGCCAGCTACACAGAATCAGCTGTATCCACTCAGTCTACCAAGGGGGAACATCTTTCCTGGAGGTTTCCCAGTCACACAAAGCCATCCCCTGACCTGAGCCTGCCCTCACTCTGAACTTGGGGCCTGACCAAAAACCCTCCTTCAGGGCCTGGAGGATTGACCACCAATGTCCTGATGTTTTCACTCCCAAATGCTTCTCACGGAGGGAGCTAGATGCCCCTGGAGTGGGGCTGATAGCCATAAAATCTGGTGAGAAAGGATCAATGAAGGGGTGAGGCCCTTAGAAACACCTCCATCCTATTGGCTGCCACCGACACACTAGCAGGCTTCTACCTCAGGAGGACTTGTAAGAAAAAGGGAGAGGTGGAAGAACAGAGGGTTACCCTGAAGTGTGTAGAGAGGCTTGTGCCTGGGGGTGATCAGAGATCCTCACCCTCCACTGGTACGAGGCAGCACTTTATGTACACAGGTGTCACCTGTATATGATGGCTGTCGAGAAAGTACTCAGCTATGAACGTCTCTATTTTTCATACTACATGGCTGGACACATTCTGAGCAGCCATCCTATACTCATAGAATGGGAACAAGTTAGTGCTGCTAAGTGCCACGGTGTCCAGGTCTGAAATCAGTTCACCATCATCTTCATATTTAGCTACCAGGCCCTGGATATGCTGGGGGAACATACAGTCTGGCACATGAAGCCTTCAAGAAATGGAAGTCATCACCCACACACCTTAAGACTTCCCCATTCCCAAATCCCTTTCTCCTTCTGGAAAACACATAACCTACCCATTCATACTTTCTGATCCTGAGTTGAAAATTTATGTGAGAATTTCCATGCTTCCCTTCCCTCAAATCACACCACATGTCTCTGTGTTTTCACCTTGGTGAGAACAGGCAGAGTTAGATGGGAGTAGCTCACAGCCTATTGGGCAGTTCACTCCCTAACAGAAGCCCATCACAGCAGGAATGAAAATGAACTGCCAGCTGCCACAGGCCATCTGGAGAGGAGGAGTGTTGAATTCTCAGGTGGGACAGGAGACTTTTCAGACTGGGCCTGTTGGGACCTGCTAAAAACAGTGGAATTGCTGATACCTGTGGTCCAAGATCTCTAGGACAACCCAGGAAGAGACTCTGGTGCAGCCTGTTTGAGTCTGTTTGAGATATGCAAGTTTTGGGGGATTTTTGAGATTCCAATTATAATTTTTTTAATTGTTCAGTAAGAGTATTTTGTAATTGAGTTAAATCTTTTGCAAGGGGCTTCAGAAAAGCTTCTTGGTATTGGTAAATATGAGTTGAGTTACATTTTGATGGGTAGAACAAGGAGTCCCTTAAGTTTTATAAGTTTGGAAAGTCAAATGAAAGTGTTTGACTTGTAGATAGGGTTTTTATAAACTGAATGGAAGTAGTTTGAGAAGTTAGTGTAAATAAGCAGGGCTTGGAGGTGTACACTAGTATTCTATCAGTTTTGTCTTCTGCTGCCCATTAGTGGTAATTGTCAGGGCTTCAAATTTGGGAGTCATGACTTTGTTTAATTATACAGGGGAGAAAAGGTGAAACTATTTTCTATATTTCCCTTTTTTAAAGGAGTAATGAGCATTTCTGAACTCTTAAGAGTGGCCTTGCTCTTTCATTCTTTAGGAGACTTATAAACATAAGGCATGGTGAATTTTTACGTTTGTTTGGACTTAATGAATTGATAGTCATTAGGTCTTTGATTTTTTTAATCCTTAATTACCTTGCAAATAATTTTTGGTAAAATGTGCAGAGGAACAGTAAATTCAAGTTAAGTCTAATGTAGGGAGATTCTGGCCAATTATTTAAGGATAATTACAAATTGGAACCTTATGAAAACTTTCTCTACTCATACAGTCTGAATCAATAGTTCATCAGTGAGAGGTGAAAGACCAAAAATAAAAGATTCTGAAACATGAAATGAAAGGAAATGGAGTCCAGGTTCTGTGTAGGCAACACTGGCCTTTATTTCCAACTGGGTGTGGGTGAGCTGAGCTCCAGAAGGAAGTCAGCACGTGGGTTAAGGTGAATGGGGATTTTAAGGGTTGGAAGGATGGGGATTGGCACATTTCCTTTCTTGGATGGGACATCTGTGAGAAGAATGGGGGTTGGCCCATTCACCTTTCCTAGGTGGACCATTGGATTTGGGCAGGCCCCTCCATTTGACCCTATTAATCAGGTGGTAAGGTGTGTGCTCCATAGAGATGAATGGTGATTTGAAGAAGGTCTTATAAGTTTCTTGGTCTTGGTGAATCCATCTGGAATGTAGGATCTGGAAGATATTTTAAAAAGTTACTTTAGGCTCAGCATCTGTGGCTCAAGTGGCTAAGGTGCCAGCCACATACACCTAAGGTGGCGGGTTTGAATCCAGCCCAGGCCTGCCAAACAACAATGATGGCTGCAACCAAAAAAAATAGCTAGGCATTGTGGCGGGCGCCTGTGATCCCAGCTACTTGGGAGGCAGAGACAGAAGACTCACTTGATCCCAGGAGTTGGAGGTTGCTGTGAGCTGTGATGCCACGGCACTCTACCCAGGGGGACAGCTTGAGGCTCCGTCTCAAAAAAAAAAATTAAAAATTAAAAAGTTACTTTAGTGAAACAAAATAGCAGAGGCATCGCCATGGATAGGATAAGAGAAAAGTTATTTTGTAATTATTTACAAATATTTACAAGTTTTGGGTTTTAAGGCTAAGATTTGCATGGTGAGAACATTAGCATTAATATATCTAGTTTTAGTACAGTTCTTAAGATAATATATATTTTTAAGAGTTTTTACAGAATTGATTTAAAGTTTTGATTAATTTAAGTGAATACTTTTGGAAATTCATTAGGGTTGGGGCCACTTATGAGGTCCTGTTGCAACCATACCATTTACTGGGAAATTTTTATTTAGGTTTCAGTTTGTTCTGAGGTATTCACATAGATCTAGCAGATAGTCTTTAATATTGTATAGATTTTCTCTAGTGTAGCCTACAGGAAATTCAGCATTGCTTGGTTATTTAGAAGTACCTGGACTAGTGAGCTGAGTAATCTTTGTTGACCTTTAAGGCTTTTGTAGTTTTCTTATTATTAGTTTTAATGTTAATTTTTCAGTACTTTGAAATTTAAAGATTTTATTGATGGAAATGTACCATGTTATCTTAGGACTATGCAGCAGAAAGAAAAATAAAATTGAAGCAAATTTGACTACTGTATATCATTTTATACTTTTTGGCCAGTTTTTAAATTTTTTTATTAAAGATAAATCATAGTAGCATTAATTTATTTGTTAAAATAAATTTTACTCTTGTGTACTGGGTTTTATTATCTGTATAAAGTATTGTAATTATTAGCCACCTTGGCTTTCTTCTCTTTTTTATTTTCTATAATATTATTTTTTGGTTTATTTCAAAATCATTTTTTATAAAACAGAATTGTAGTTTATTTATTTATTTATTTTGTGGCAGAGCCTCAATCTGTCACCTTGAGTAGTGTGCTGTGGCATCACAGCTCACAGAAACCTCCAATTCCTGAGCTTAAGTGATTCTCTTCCTCAGCCTCCCAATTACCTGGGACTATACGCACCTGCCACAATGCCTGGCTATTTTCTGGTTGTAGTTGTCATTGTTGTTTGGTAGGCTTGGGCAGGATTTGATCCCTCCAGTTCTGGTGTATGTGGCTGGTGCCTTAGCCACTTGAGCTATAGGCGTCAAGCCAATTAGAAGGTTTTAAAGGCAAAATATAACTTTATTTTTTTCAAAATTTTATTTTTAGATAGAAAAAAGACTTAGGTTTGTAAATGTTTTAAAGATTTAAGGTGTTATATTTTATAAAGACTTAGATATTTTATGAAATATGTGATTTCAAGATTTTAAGTTACTGAAAAGTGTTTTGAAACACTTTTGAAGGTATATTATAGGCATTATTTTTCATGTATTTTTGGGGATTTTAAGTCTTATTTAGTTGTCTGGTATTAAAGATGGTTAAAAAGGGACAGAACTTATGTGTTTTTAATTTACTCACTAGGTGTAAACTTTAAAACAGAAAGAAAGATTGTAGCACTTAGCTTCTCCTAGAACAGTTAGAGGGGAAAGTTGGAGCAGGCAAGAAGGGGCTATCTGGGCTAGATTGTTCCTTGTAGCTGCTGGTCCAAGTAAGGAGACTATGTCCAAAGGTTTTATTCCAATCACCCATTTTATTTTAGAATTCAGAAGCTTATAGACTTATAGTTAAGAATATAAGCTTATAGTTAAATTTAGCAAAATTCAGAAATATTATAGAGGTAGCAGTTTTATAATCATCGAATATTTCAACTTTAAGAATAGTTTTAATATCTCCAAAATAATTGAACATAGGCTTGCAAAGAGACACTTGCACAGCCATGGCCATTACAACATTATTCATAATAGTCAAGAGATGAAACAACCTAAATATCTTTCAACAGATGAATGGATAAAGAAAATGTAGTATTGGGTGGTGCCCGTGGCTCAAAGGAGTAGGGCGTCGGCCCCATATACCAGAGGTGGCAGGTTCAAACCCGGCCCCAGCAAAAAACTGCCAAAAAAAAAAAAAAGAAGTGAAAGAAAATAATAAAAAAAGAAAACGTGGTATATATAAAATGGATTGTTATTCAGTCTTAATAGAAAAGGAAATCCTGTCACATGCTACAACATGGGAGAGCCCTGAGGACATTATGCTAAGTGACATAAGCCAGTTGTAAAAAGACAAATATTGCACAGTTCTACTTCTTTTTCTGGTAGGGGGGAGACAGACTCTTATTCCATTGCTCCCTTGCTCAGGCTGGAGTGCAGTGGCATCAGCCTAGCTTACAACAACCTCAAACTCCTGAGTAGCTTGGACTACAGGTGTATGCCACAGTGCACAACTAATTTTTCCTATTTTTAGTAGAGACCAGGTCTCACTTTTGCTCAGGCTGCTCTCACATTTCTGATCTTCTGAGCTCACATCATCCTCCATTGTTGGTCTCTCAGAGTTCTAGGATTCCAGGCCTGAGCCTCCACACCCGGCTGACTCGGTCTCAGAAACTCTCCTCTCAAAGCAGTAGAAGAGTAAATGAGCACCTCACCTTGATTTTATAATAACTGGGGATTACTTTATTCACCAGATGCTGTCTCTGGTCAGTGAGATGTGGGAAAGATCAGGGAAACCAAATAGGTCTCTCAAACCCTCTCCCAGAATCAAGAGAAAGAATCAGATTCATTTGGGGGTAAGAGGATCATGTAGTATGAATAAATATACAGAAATCAATTATTCATCTTTACTCAATATATTAGTTATTTTTTCTAACGAAATATATTTTCTGTTCTTCTCCTCCTTCTTCTTTTCTTTTATCTTTCTTTCTTTTTTTTTCAGACAGAGCCCCAGGCAGAGGGCTATGGCGTCAGTATAGCTCAGTGCAATTTCAAACCATGAGCTCAAGGGATCCTTCTACATCAGCCTTCTGAGTAGCATGCCACTATAGCCAGTTATGTTTTGTCCAAATTTTAGTAGAGACAGGGTCTAGTTCATGGTCTGTCTGGTCTTGAATTTCTGAGCACAAGCAAATTGTATATACAACCAGCACATCATACCCCATAAATGCATTAATGGACACAGCTACGATTTAATAATAATAATAATGAACAACTATAATTAACAACAAACAAAAACCCAAAGAAGCCATAGTGGAGCAAACCGCCAGCACTTCCTTCTTCAGTTGTGATAATAACTATTCAGCTTTGGCAGCCCTATTCATATTCAGATTTTATACATTTATGACTTATTATAGTATCCGTAAATAATATATGTCATGGCTTTACACATTTGAAAACTTTATAGGAATAGCCTCTTAGTGTATGTATTGTTTGGCAGCTTGCTTGCTTGGTGAACATTTCTGGTTTTGAGGGAAGACTCTCTTTCCTTTGTTAACTCCTAAGATGCAGCTGAGACCTAAATCCAGGCTGCTCTCAGGAGGTTACCTTTAAATCCTGTGGCCTCTCACCTTGTTGCCTAGGTGTCCATTCTTCATCTGAATCCTCAGCATGATCCACCTGGCATTTGATGGCCTGTCTTCGGTGACCCATGAAAGCCGGTCCAGGGGCTCTGAGACCTGACAAGAAGCAAAATCTTTGTCCTGAACAGAAAAACCTGGGAGGAGGAACAAAGGGCAGTAGCAATGGAAAGTGGCACAAAGGCAGTGCGGCTCTGCCTGTTGAGCTAGGAGAGTCTCAGCCAAGGGCAAGGTGTGACCTCTGCAGGGCCAATATTGATACTCAGTGTTGTGTTAACACAGAAGAACAAAATTTCCCTCCAGATTTGTGTCCATATAGAAGGGAACTGT